>CAKNYM010040520.1:4693-28826 GCA_932195095.1 Andricus curvator
ATATATATATATATATATATATATATATATATATATATATATATATAATAGTCCAGGCGCTCTGTGAAAAAGACACATTTCGCATATAAATTGATACCTGAAATTTGACTTCGGATTTTTGTGGTGTTAGTATGTAGGACAAAAAAAGCCTATACATTACTATCGGAAATTGTCGGTACGATTAGCGAAAGTACTAAAACTCCCTGCTGACTTTGATAAGTGATTTCTCGTTCAAAAATGGAGCGAGAAACTTTTTTAAAAAACCGTTGAAAAAATTATTGAATTACTCGTCAAGTGAGCCCAATAGAAGTATTTTTGACCTTTTAGAGAGAATATATTGGGTGCGAAGTTTAAAAAAAAGTTCAAGAATTTCTCGAATTTCGTACCTCGAATTCAACTTGTAGCATGACCTAGGAAATTTAAAGCAAAAACCTGACATTCATACCAATTAGTCTTTGAAGTCTTATCTTTAATTTAAGCCAATAAAACTTCAAAAATATTCAGTGGTTCCGAAGATATGACAATAAATTTCCAAGCGTGTCTGCGTCGAGTCTCAGTCGGCGAGCACTGCAGACGGCCAGACTTGCTGCTAAAGCGATTAAAATTCGGCGCAGACATTCTTGGACATTTTTAGTCGTATCTCGAGAACCCGTGAAGGTTTTTTAAAGTTTTATTGGCTTAAATTAAAGGAAAGACTACAAAAACTATGTAGTATGTATTTGAGAGTTTTGCTACAACTTTCATAGGTCATATGCCATAAGTTGAAGTCGAGGTACAAAATTCGAAAAATCCATCAATTTTTGTTTTAAACTTCTCACACAGTATATTCTCTCCAAAAGCTAAAAAATACTTCTATTAGGGCTCAATTGACGCATAATTTGATAAGCTTTCTAACGGTTTTTTATAAAAGTTTCTCGCTCCATTTTCGAACGAGTAATCACGTTTCAAAGTCAGCAGATGTTTAAGGCCATGTGACGAGAGATTAGGAGGTTTTTTTCGTCAAGCAAAGTTTATCGTTTATAAAAATTTCTTTGTTAGAGAAGTAAAATTAGTATTCTAAGACATAATCTCAAATGTAAAGCCAATTAATCCTTTGCATTACAAAAAATCATACTTATAGTATTTAAATATATATTTTACGTATGAAAAATCTTTTTATATTTATCAATTTTGATAATTTTGAAAGTTTATTTACACGAAATTAAGCGAAATTTAATATTTGCGAGAATTTGGGGAAAGCAGAGTTTGGAAACAATTTCTGTCAGGGATTTGTAGGTTCATTTACTTATAGTGTCCGGGTGAACCGCTCGATGGCGCTGCTTTTGAAGCCAAGTCTTCAAAACGATACATGGGAGTGCCACCACTATGGTCCAGGCGCCCTATGAAAAATGGTGCATTAATTTATACCTGAAATTTGACTTCGGATTTTTGTAGTGTTAGCATGTAGAACAAAAGCCTATATGTTGCAACGAACATATTTGTCTGACAGAAAAAAAAGTTTAGTTAAAAAATGTAGGTTTCATCAATATCTACAAAATGACGGGTCGTAAGTTAAAATTCGTTCATTTGTTTACTTTGAAAAAATAAGAACCGTCCGAAATGGCCTTTTTTGAAACCTGCAATTATTTTTGCAATAGTCAAGCAACAAGTTTCAAACTTTCAGAAAATATGCCTCTTTGCCACTCTTAAAAAGTGTACAAAACTTCAACATAAAATAATTATTAGTTTTCCCAAAAACTCATTTATTAAAAAATTGACTTTTTTCAACGTACTTTCAAGTACATTTATCGGCAGAGCGATTTTTATAATTAAATTGCATAAAAGGGGCTTCCCAAAACTTTAAAGTTTTTTTCTTATACCAAATCAAATAACTCCGTCAATTTTCATGTTGTAAAGTTCAAGTTCGTATCAAATACAGAAAAAGAGTTTCACTAATTGTTCTGAAATTCACGAAGCAATGCATTTTAAATTTATTGTTTTTAATTGTGTCTGTTTCACGGAAAAGCTCACAGAAAAGGATTAACGCGATCAGTGGATGCGGAGTGCGGGAAGCCGCTGTCGCATGCCAGACGCTCGCCCTGGAATTGAATTCACATGTTCAAGTTGCAAACACTTTCAATATCTCAGCAAGAAATTGATGTATCAAGATTTTTTTTAATTTGGACTAGCTTTCCATGCTGCTTACAAATCTATTGTTTGCTCCTCAAAAAAAATTATATCTAATACCTTAAGTTTAAAACGACTTTACTTATCTTCTCTAATTTTGTCATTAATTTACTGTTTCATATTTTGACTTATTATTGACTATAATATATACCTTTTTATTAGAAAGATTTGCATCTGAAAAATTACTTTATGAACAAAATGAAAAAAATACTTCAAATATTGTCTAATAACCATACGTAGGCGACAGCGGCTTCTCCAACTCCGTAGCTTTACTGACATTCAACGTACACTATCCTTTAAAATTAGTCAGAAACAGTATAGAAAAGCCATTACTTCTGAGGTTATTCATAATTCAAAAGAAAAAAATTTGCACTTTTTTTTCAATATCTCATGAAAAATCAACAGTTACACATCAGAGTGGTCTTTACAGAGATGGTCTAAACGAATTGTCTGAAAAATAGAAAGACTGAAAATTGTACCGAAACTCGTCTGTGTTGTGCGCAGAACTGCAGATGGATTTAATGGAAAAATTATATCCTTAACCTCTGTGATGAGCATACAATTATTTTACACCACCTTTGCGAAGCTTTTACAATTCGTAAAAAAATTCAAAGTCAGATATGATTTAGAGGTCCCTTATTTGAGATTTGCCTTTTTTATTCATTTTTTTCTATTTGATCAGTGTCTTGAAAATGAAGGTATTACATTTTTATACATGTAGAATTATTTCCTTTTAGATTACCATCTTTGTACATCATTCAGTGAAAATTTCCAAACTAATTTTTGAAGAAAATATTCATTTTATCTTAATTGTTTCACATTTTTTTATACTAATTAAACAAACGGTATGCCAATTGCAGAATACAATAATTAAATAAAACAATGTTACTACTTAGAGAAAAATAAAAATAAAATATTATTTTCCTTCAAAATTAATTTAAAAACTGTCATTAAATTATTCACAATGATGGTAATATAAAAGGGGGTAATTTTGTATGTATAAAAATTTAATACATGAATTTTCAAGACATTGAGAACATAAAAACAATAAAAAGTCAATAAAAAATATAAAACTCTAATCTGGGACCCCTAAATCATATACTATTTTAAATTTTTTTCATGTGCAAATTTTTTTTAATAAAAAAGTAAAACTTAGGCTAGTGTCGTGCGTTTTCAGATTCGACAATAATTTTGTAATCACCCTAATACATCTAAATAAAATTTAATTATAACAAATAAACATATTACAATTTTCCAACATTTCTGGAATTTTTTATTTCGGCAATTTTTTATTTCGGCAATTTTATAACATCTGGACTTCAAAATTACCAAAATTTATAGTTTTGGGAATTTTGAAATTTCTGAAATTTTACAATTTTGTGAATTTTCAATTTCGGGAATTTATACTTTCAGGAATTTATACTTTCGGGAACAGTATAATATATTTACAGTTTGTATTGATGAAGCTATTGAACGTGCCTTGGGAAACACGAACAAGAAAGCTCCTTCTAAATAAAATAACTCAGTAGGGTTTGACCGCTCCTCCAAGGAATTGAGGTAGAGAAGTATAAAACTCTTCAGCGGCGCCTTGGTGGAGCTAGAAATGCTCTAATGCTATTTCGAGAAGGAAAGCAGCCTTAAGACGTTATCGCAAATTGTCTAACTATGAAAATTTGTTGGCTTATAAAAAAATGTGGCAATAACAAGACGTACATTAAATAAAGTTCGTACAGAGAGCTTTAGTAAATTTGTGATTTATCAACTAAGGTCAAAAGTTTTAAGAATTCTAAACTCCATACACCAAATGCGTCCTGAACTTCAGGTACTAAAACAATTAAAAAATTAAATGATTTGGCAGAACAATTTTTTTCTCCTGAAATTATCAATTTTAAATTTCCGACGAATTTTACCTCTGATTCCGTGTTAGATGCACCATTTGAACTTAGAGAACACAAAGAAGCTTCAATTGTTTCAAAGTCGAAATCAGTTCCGGACTGGGATAACATTAACTATGTGATTCTTAAGGCATTACCGGAAGAAACCTTGATCGTTTTGGTACATATATATAATGGCTTTGATAGCAAGGGTATGTTTATAGAGGTTTGTCGTAATATAATAGTTTCTTTCATACCAAAGCCAAGTTCAGGTAAATTTGGACCGATTTCGATAACGTCTTGTTTACTAAAGATCTAGGAGAAACTAATTCTTGGAAGATTAGTTTGGAGATTAGAGCATGGCACTAAGTTATCTTATACTCATATGGCTCTCGTAAGGAAAAATCATGTGCTGATAATCTCGGTATAATCATTACGGAAATTTATTCTAGTTTTATGTGAAATTATTTTACAGCCTGCTTATTTTGGACACAAAGGGCGCATTTAATGATCTGCTTCCGAATATTTTAGGGAACGATCTTAAGAAATTGGGATTACCAATTCAAATATGTCAATTTATGTATAATATTACGTCTCAAAAAAGCATTTAATCCAAGATTAATGTGGAGCTAGTTGGTCTTAAAGTGCGTAACAAAGGTCTACCAGAAGAAAGCATTTTGACTTCTGTTGGTTATACCTTTACACGGGAGAATTGGAGGAATTGCTTCCTCGGGGTTGCACATTACTTCAATTTGTTGATGATATAGTTGTAATTCATAGATCTAAATGTCTTAAGTCTTGTAATAAAAGTTTACAGTTGTGCTTAGATAAATTTAAGAATTTTTTTCTTGAAAAAATGATTGTCTATTACACCTGAAAAATCATCTGTTATAAACTTTACTCTATGTATTTTTTTGGATTATAAAGTGCAAAAATAATTTGTGTTATTATTTGTGAATTATATATATATTTCACTTTCTCTTCCATATTATGAATGTGCTTATGCAGATCGTCTATTCTCTCCAATGATAAAATAGATATTGAAAAAGTTATACAAAGATCAAAGAATCCTAATGAAACATTTTTTTATTTCAGTTCTGTACATTTTGGGGAACATTTATTATTTTTTATTGATGGCTCACGCGCAGAAACTATTCATTTTGCTGGTTTCGTTATTTATAGTCCTTCTTTCAACATTAGCATTTAACATAAAATAAGTAGGCTTTGCTTCTATTTTCACTTTGGAGGAAGCTGCTATTTTGTTCACAATTGATGGCAATATTCAGTGACTCCCTTTGTGTAATTTCGTCAATTTCTAGTTCAAAAACCAAAGATATTTCAAGTTATTATATTTTTCGAATAAGGAAAACATTACATTTGTTATGTGATTTGGGTTTAAAAATTACTTTAATTTAAATACCTGGGCGCATGTACATATTTTGGGAAAAAAGGAAGCTGATCGTTTATCTAAAGAAGCTTGTAAAAAGGAACTTGGAAGTCATATTCCAATTTCCTATTCTGACTTTTTTCTTCGTCAAAAAAAAACTTGAAGGAATCTTGTGATTAATCTGTTGCCTTGAACTTGGGCACGCTTTACTTTGATAGATACTTTACAGGTTTGGGTAAACCATGGTATAGATTTTTTCATGCAATTATAGGGATTGGATTGGTTCTATAAATCATGCTGGTGCGAATCATTATAATTTTGAGCTAGTTTAGTTGGGCAAGAGATTCCTGATTCAGCAACTTGTCCTTGTGGGGATTATGAAGAAGATCTAGATCATGTATTGTGGAATTGTTCAAGATTTGATGATATTCGAAACAATTTAATAAAAAATATAAGTAAAGTATGTAAGTTCTCTCCTCCATATTGTGTTTATCAATTTCTATATAACCCAAAAATTAGAATTTTGAAACACATATTTGAATTTCTTAAATCTGTCAATTCAAAAGTTTAAACCGAATTTATTTTAACCAGTTGAAAATCTATTATTAGATTTTAAATTTATTTCTTATTTCCTGTCAACATTTGTGAAAAAATTATTTAATATTGATTTTCTAAATATTGTATTCAATTCCCTATGACATTAAGTTAAAATCAAATTTATTGCACCTTTCGTTCTACGCAAGAGCGCGTGCACAGCGGCGACGTTTGGATTGGTGGGGGCCCGTCGGTTTTATGTGGAAAAAATTTCTTGGACTGTTCCATGGCCTTTATCAGCATGACGTCACTAGCTCTCGCATTGTGTACCTGATCATGGCGACAAGGCTTTTGAGTCAGTACATAGTCAAAGTGAAAAAAGAAGAAAGAAAGAAGAATCAGTTCTAAATGAATAAACAAAATAGTACATTACTCCATGATAATTAGGAGAAGAGATAATTTTTTAGAACAATTACTGCAGCTGTCATCTTCAAAGTAGACAGCATACATTTTTAGAGAATTCAGATGAAGACTTTATCTAATTGCAATAATATTGTCAAAATATTTATTTGTGAATTGACTGAATTGGCTCAGCGCCGGACGGCGGAGCAGGGCTACCTTTTTGCGCTAATTAACAATCCTACATCAAAAGTTCGCAAAAGGTACATCTAATGCTTCAAAAGTAAGGGTATTTTTATTATTTTCACTAATTTCACAATTTACTAGAGTAAGCTTCCCATTGAATGTGAACTATATTTCATTGTTTTAAAGTTTCTTCAATCATGTTTGAAGAAATTTGTATAAAATGAAAAATTCATTGTTAGTTAAACGCAGGTCGTAACTTTTTATGAAAAATCGAGAAGTAAAGGACAGAAAATATGAACAAATTATTCAAAGTATTTATTAAACACAATGGGTATAAAGATACGAAGATAAGAACAGATTTGTATATATCTAATTTACTCCTATTTCTCGCAAGCGCAAATTAGTCCTCGCTTTCGTCGCATTGCAAATTTATTCAATACACATTATTCAACATTTATTCAACCATGATTGAAGAATCTTAAAAACGAAGAAATACAGTTCACATTCAATGGAAAAATTAATTCAGGAATTATGAAATTAGTGAAAATAATAAAAATACCCTTACATTTGAAGCATTAGATGTACCATTGCGAACTTTTGATTAAGGATTGTTAATCAGCGCAAAAAGTTAGCCCAAATTAAAAAAAAACGTCTCGATATGTCGCTTTGTTCACAAGATTTTTGCAGCTGACGCATTTTAAAGATGGTAATTCAATTTAGGCGCGAACGCCTCCCACGCGGAAGCTGCTTCTACCACTCCGCCGTCAGGCACTGAGCCGCACGTTCAATCCTTGAATATTAAAATAGTTTTCTACAATGAATTCCTTGGAAATAAAACTGTGCATAGATCCAGTATCAATTTTTGCATTTATGTCCAGAATCTTCATTTTCAAAATATAATCATTGTCATTTTATACATCATATAAGAAAGTGAGCTCACAAAAGCGAAAAGAGAATTGTATGACACTTTGAACAATCTAATGTTACTTTCTGTTTCGTTTGATTTCCAGTTTTCAACCCTATTAAATTGTCCCGTTTTTATATTTAATTTAATATTTTCATAAATGACGAACTCATGATTAACGAGTATAATTTTCCAATCGTATTGGTTTATTCTTTCTTTCCCATTTAAATACCCAGGATTTCTATTTCATCAGATTTTATTAAGGGAAACTCAATTTAGTGTAAAACTTTGTGCTGTGTTTGCTCATGAGGAAATTGAATCTCGCTTTCCTATATTCACATTAATTCACGATTCTTCCAGTAATCTTTCTACTGGGCAGTGAATATTTATTTGAACTTTTCTTACTTTTATGCCTCTTTTAATTCAAATTAGTGTACGTTTATGAATTTATTCTGGAACTAATTTCGATTCACTGGCAGGTGACAAGTTTCAGAAACGGAACCTTTTGGATGATTAATTTTAGTATTTAAGAAATTGAATAATAAAGAATAATCGGAATTCGGTGTCCTTTTAAACGGTTTCAAATTGTTTTGAAAAGTACGGGTTAACTAAGCCCCCTTAAACGAATGAGTTTAATATGTATTTAATTCATTCGTTTATTTTGGCCAATAAATAAACTTGAAAAACTCTATTGTTTAGTAGTTGGTAAAAATCTTTTTATTTACCTTACGGATTAATTCGTCATCTTTACAGTTTATACATTTTTTTTTCAAATTAAAATGAAATTATTTGGTACAATGTCTCTAAAAAAACTAGTTTGCTACCAAAAATGAACGGAAAGAAATGCCCCCTATTTTTCTGCCTAGTAGACTTCATTTTCTTCAATGGATTTTTGCTTTAGTTTCGGCACGTCATTCCTTAGGCTGCTTTGTTTCTTTAGCGATTCTCGTAGTTCGCTTTTCTGACTGGACTTTTTTCGGCGTTTGTTGGCTGCCTTGAGTTGGTCGCTCATATCTTTGATGTAGTTGCGCATCTCTTATAGTACGTCTTGGATCCATTTTTTGTGTCGAATATCAGCTAAACTTTTCATTTCTTCGATTTCTTTCTTTTTTTAATTTCTTCTTTTTGACTTTAATTTTGGTTGGTAGTTTGCCTCTTTTTTTTAGCTTATAGCCCGGTCGTTTTCCCAATTCAAAGCGCGGTGGTTGCATAATTTGAGTTTTGTTTCCGGTTCCCGCCGCTGGAATATTTATACATGTGTGCTTAATTTTCTTTGGGATACTGTGATCTTTGCTTTCCTATATTTGAAAGTTGGTGGTTGAGTGATGCTACATACTGTGTGATGTGATTCTTCTGAGTCATGCAGCGGCGTAGCCAGGATTTTTTTCGGGGGGGGGGGGCGCCGGGTTTAAGTATAGGCAAAGAGTGGGGGAAAGAGTGGGGGAAAAGTGCAATTAAATAATAACAATACTTAATTCCTAATGCAATTAAACAAATAAACAATCAGTAGAATAAAAATGTTTATTTATATTTAAAAATATATTGCAGGATAATTTATACATAATTATATACATTAGCTGTGACTGTCTTACATCTTAAAGGTTAATTCTGCGCGTTTTATTTGCGAACATATCAATTACGCGTTCTGCTTCTATTTGCACGTCACGGTGGATAGTCATTAATGCTAATCCATTTAATCGCTCTTCACAGCTACTATTGCGAAGATACGTCTTAAGTCTTTTCATGTTAGAAAAGCTTCTTTTTTATGGATGCTGTAGTAACAGCCAGAGTTGCCAATAATTTTAACAGAACATAAATATTTGGGAAAAATTGTTTATCACAATATCTTAAAGCATCGATAGCGTATTTGGGCAATTCTTCGCTTTGTTTTTTCCATTTGTAAACCCACATTTCCCACTCCGATTCTAGTCTGTTAGTAGTTGCGCATGTATCAAGGTCTCTTTTGTAAAATAAAAGTGCAGGTTCTATGTCTTCAAAGGACGATGAGACGCACTACAAAGCGCTCGCTTAGCGATTGTATTATTTCTTCTAAATATGGTATAAACAACGCTCTTCTGTAATACTCCTCAGGTGTTTGTGATGAGTAGTTTGCTCTATGCCGTTGCGTTCCAACGACTCGAGGAACGGATGGAGTAACTCCTACTTCCGCGCTGATATCTGAAGCTTTTTGAAATAATTTTTTGAATTCTTTATCAGCATCGTTTCTTAATTCTTTAAACTTTCCGAGAACGATTTCTACATGACTGATTGCATTACTTAAATCGACGAATTTACTTTGCAAGTAAACAGACAAAGTGTGAGTTAAGCTCAGCAATTTTTCTGAGACTTGCAAAACAATTATAAATTGAAAGGTCACAATTTACTATGCAAGCAGCTTCCTTTATCATTATTATCTTTTCCTTCCTCGACAATAACTTCTAAAGCCTTTACAATTGGAATAAAAGAATCCGCAAAAATATTTACTCCATCGTGTCGGTCTGTCCAACGTGTATCACAATATTTAATTAAACCGGACACAATGGTTTCTCTGCCAGCTTTTGAATCTTTTGAACTTGGCAACTGGATCTCGTTTTGCGTTACTTGGTTTAATTTGAGGTGTTGATTGATAGATTCGGTTGGACGTTTGCGTGTTGTGACATGATGCAGTTTTAATTCTTTTTTTAAAATCTCGCTTCGCAGAGTCGAATTTCGGAAATAAGTACAAGTTTCTTTCAACGAATCGAAATTGTTGCGTACAAAAGTTAACTTAGATCCATCGTTTAAAGTTAAATTCAAGCAATGACTGGTACAGTGAGTGTACAAAGCCAATGGATACTCACGATTAATTAATGCTTGAACACCTTTAAATTCACCACTCATAGCTGCTGCGCCATCATATCCCTGTCCTCGCATGAGATTCAAATCAATACCGAGGGATTCAAGAGTTTCTTTTAAAGTGTTGGCTAACCCTTCGCCAGTAAAATTCGTAACAGGTACAAAAGTGAGAAAATCTTCGCGCAACACCATTAAATCTTCGTCAACGTACCTAGCGCACAAAGAAAACTGTTCAGTCCCTTTAATATCACGAGATTCATCTGCTAAAACGGCGTAGAATCTTGCTTTCCTAATGCGGTTTATAATTTTATCTTGAATATACCCCCCACATAATTCAATCATTTCATTCTGAATCTGCGGACTAGTGTACATCGCATTATTTCCCGAAAGCCTAATGTGATCACTTAATTGTACATCGCCACTTTTGGCACGATAACGCAGAAGGGCTCGAAAATTCCCATCATTGTGATTAGGTTCCTCGAGCGATAAGCGACCAGAGTCAACGCGACCCCCTAATGCGATTTCCTGACGTCCGCAGAAGATTACAGTTTCAACTATACTCGATAATTTTTGTCTATTTTTTACAGCTTCTTCTTTGGCTTGCTTATTTACTTGCATCGCAATACTGTCCCGTTTGCCGTCGTACACACTTAAAAATTCTGCAGCCCGTACTTCTGCTTCTTTGTGAAACGAAGTTTTTTCATGCCCTTGAAAATTTTCTAACGCCTTTTTCCAATTAGTATACGGAGTTTTATGTAATTGGCCAGGACATTCATGAGCTCCCTTTCCTACACCACTTAATGATTTAAAGCCAAAAAGAATGCATACTTTACAAAGTGCCCCCTTCAATGTGTCTGAATAAGCCAGCCATTTGTACCTTTCCAACCAATTAATGTTGAACATTCTTTTTTGTGAGCCCTGTACTTTTAACTCTAATTTATAAGATTTATCAGGAATCCACGTATTCCTTAACGCTTGTTGCTTTTCCTCATCGTCTATATTAATATTCGGTAGCTTTGATACGTACAATCCAATATCGAACTTATGTCTTACAATATTTACCGTTCGTTGTTTAGTATGATTTTCAGGGGCAGTAGATATATTAGAAAAAGTAGCCTCATCTTCTTTATGATCCGGAATTACTGGTTCACGTACGTCTGCTTGGTCAGAATTTTCATGATGACTCTTTTCTGCAGTAGAAGACTCAGGTTCAGCCGAAACTTTCAAAACGGCATCTTTGCTAAAGAAAAAGAAACGTTAGACAATTCGTAATAAAGAAATTCAAAATTCGGCAATAATTTTCACATTTGATGGCACAATGAAAATTCTTTTAAATGGACATTTCTGCTGATTTTTAGTCATTTTTGATTAAACTTTTAGTAAAAAATTGTAAACTACAAGAAAAATAGTGAAATAAAACTAATATTCGTATAAATTTGTACCAAAGTGAATAAATAGTTGGGTTTTTACTATATTAGATTTAGAGAGAATATGTAACTTATTTAGATTACTTTTAATACATTTTTATTATTAAAATTTGTTTTCAAATATTAAATTTAATACTCACATTTTACTGTTTTCGTCCGAATAAGCAGTAGAAAATCCTAACTGGTGGCTACTTTCTTTGTGTCTAATAGGTGTTACATCTAAGCCTTTCTGGAAAGTAAATTTATGATTAGTGTTGAAATTGACATTGATAAAAATGTTTGCAAAAAATTGCCACCCTCTTCTCCCATTCATTGTTTTTAAACTACATCAGTGACTAATTATTTTTTAAATTTCAAATAACCCAGATAACAATCGTGCGACGCACAGTACTCGCATGCGTGCGAGGCTCGCTGTGCGAGTCATAACGCACGCATGTCGCCATCACCTGTCGGAATGCTGTGATGGGTAGGTAGAGTGCGTGCGTAATGCGTCTCATATCGCCATCACGACGTACTTCACGTACGACTGCGTATGACAGCCTCTCTGCGACGCATGCGTGCGTTCATCCTGTAGATAATAAATAATTCCATAATAATGATCTAATTAGATCTTAGATATTGTTTATTTATCAAAATTGAAATATTCCAAATTGTATCATATGAAGAAAATAATAAAAATTATTGGTCCGCCTTTTCATGGAACAAAATGTGAAAAATTTCCAAATACTTTTTCTAACTTTTTCTTATATATATTTATAATGTTTTTTCCAAATTAAAAAGAAAATTTCTTTCTTACTTTTCTTTAGCTGGAAAATTAACTTCGACAGAAACAAAATTTCGAGGCAAGAAAACGACTAACTCAGTCGTAGTTATGTGGTTAGAAAAAATATTTTGAACTCTGAAAGTTTGCTCCATGAGAACAGGCTGCCAAAAACGCATGCCTGTACTATTTTAATATCTTCGACGTTCTTTATTTATTTAAAAACTTAAATTTAAACTTTGTTGGGATATCTAAAAAATTCCAATTAATCAAAAATGTTTATTTTGTATTCAAATAATATTTTGAAAATTCCCAATTTGAATTTTAAATGAGTTTTTTTAAAATGAGAATGTTGGTAAAATTATAATTTTGAATTTTAATTTCAAATAGCCCATGAAATACTTTTTATTTTTTATAACTGCAATTTGTAATTTTAATTGCATAAAATTTAGAATTTCTGTTTAGAAATTTGTTCAAGTATTTGCAGAAATCCAACTTAAATGTTTAATCGAATTTTCCTAATTTTGAGTACTTCTTTTTTGAATACTTTGATAGATCTTCTATTTTCTAATGAATTTTAATCAATTTTATAATGATGTTAATACTTTCACGTCGAGATAAGAAGTTTAAAAAGCGCGCTCAGTTGTTGAAAATGATATGTTTAAAATGATGATGGCCGTCGTTCAACTTGCAACCAAAAAGTTACATTTTTTACCAAATTATTGAATTTTCAACCCAAAAATACGAATTTTCTATGTAGCAGTTGAATTTTGAAACTAAGAATGTGAAAATCCAAGAAAAAGTTAATTTTCGACAAAATAGTCGAGTGTAAACCAAAAAGAAACTTTCCATTCAAAAAAAAATGCAGTCAAATTGTTGAATTTTTAACTAATAAAACAGTTGAATCTTCTACCAAAAAAATGAACTATCAAAAAACTAGTTCAACTTGAAACCAAACAGTTGAATTTTCTACTAAACTGTTGAATTTTCAAGCCAAAAATACAAATTTTTTATAAAACAGTTGAATTTTAAAACCAAGAATGTGAATTTTCAAGAAAAAAATTAATTTTCAACTAAATAGTCGAATTTTAAATCAAAAAGAAACTTATCATTTAAAAATAAAAAAATTGTCAAATTGTTGAATTTTCAAGCAAAAAAGACAAAATTTTAATAAAAAGTTGAATCTTCAACCAAAGAATTACATTTTTTAACGAATTAGTTCAATTTGCAACCAAATATCTGAATTTTCTAACAAAAATAGTTCAATCTTCAATCAAAAAATTAACTTTTAACAAGCTTGTTCAACTTGCAACCAAAAAGTTACATTTTTTACCAAATTATTGAATTTTCAACCCAAAAATACGAATTTTCTATGTAGCAGTTGAATTTTGAAACTAAGAATGTGAATTTCCAAGAAAAAGTTAATTTTCGACAAAATAGTCGAGTGTAAACCAAAAAGAAACTTTTCATTCAAGAAAAAAAATACAGTCAAATTGTTGAATTTTTAAGCCAAAAAGACGAATTTCCAATAAAAGAGTTGAATCTTCTATCAAAAAAATGAACTTTCAACAAACTAGTTCAACTTTAAACCAAACACTTGAATTTTCTACTAAACTGTTGAATATTCAAGCCAAAAATTCAAATTTTTTATAAAGCAGTTGAATTTTAAAACCAAGAATGTGAATTTTCAAGAAAAAAGTCAATTAAAAAAAAGAGTTGAATCTTCAACCAAAAAAAAATGAATTTTTAAGAAACTTATTCAAGTCACAACCAAATAGTTAAATATTCTACTAAATTGTTGAATTCTCAATCCAACTTGAAATCACCCAGGTAAAGTTTCATGTACATAAAATAAACTTCTCTACCTACCTTTGTCCTTGGAATTTGGTTTAAAAAATCTGCAATATTTCCAGCGTTTTCTTTTTTTCGACTTATTATTCATGATTTATAATCACAAAATAGCACCGTGAAGTGAAAAAGAGAACTGCCAAGTAAATAGTCTCGTAAATTCACGAGGAAAGCTATTCGATTGAACTCATCGAATGCTTGATCTATAACAGGGCTCTCCAGAAGGCAGTCAGTGACTGCAACGACTGCCAATGGCAGTCGCGAGACTAGGTCAAACAGGCCCTCATAAATTTTCTTCGAACTTGTCCTTCGACTCGTCCCTAATCCTTCACGGTAAATTACAGTTTGAAATGAAAAAATTAAATGTATTGTGAATTCAAGTAGAAAAAATCAGACCCTTCGGTGTGAACAATGAGCCGCAACGAGCCGTGACCGTAACGACCGTAACCCTTTTCAGGATTCCTGGAAAGCGAAGAAAAAAATTACAGAAAAACTTTGGGGCAGTCATACACTTGTCGTGGCAGTCAGCACCTGCTGAAAGTGGTGAGCCCTGATCTATAATGACTAATTCGCAGGACCTAGTTATTTGAAAACTTCAGAACAAGTGTAGATTCATAAATGAACTGTTTCGTGAAATACACTCATTATATTGGTCAACTTAGTTCATCCCCTTTTCCAGCTCCACCAATATTTCGGGACGAATAGACGCAACCTATAAATTACTATAAATCTCTATCTCTAAGTTGGGATTTCCCGGTACTTTAGGATCTTCTAATTACTTTAAAGATTCTATTGCCAGACAGCTGTCCTCAAATAAGGACCAATAGACCATGTAATAAAAATGTACTTTAATCCTTGGTGTTCTACAATCATATAGTATGGCTCCCCGTGGGGTGTTACAATTAGTTTATTTCCAGGTATAGTCTCCGACCGTTCTGGCCTGAGACATTAATGCCAAAACGGTAAGAGCGTAGGCACTTATACGTTTATTGAAAGTAAAACGTAACTTTTGAGTACACAGGGTTCTAAAATTTCGGGGGGGGGGGCTGAGCCCCCAAGCCCCCCCCCTGGCTACGTCGCTGGAGTCATGCTACAAAGGCATGTGCCGTCGTGTGCATGTGACGCGTCGCGTCGTCTACTAATACTGACGTCTATGATCCGAGGCGGGTGCCTTCGAGTGACGACGATCATCTGTTTACATTACCCATGAGAAGATTTATTATACTGATAAGTTAATGCGTTCGTACAGAAATCGGCTAGGGTTAATTTCTGTTTTTTGAAAAATTGATTTAATCTTAAAAATTTTAATGAATTCATCCTCTGCTCTTTTTAAACAGATTTTCAAAGTTTAGATAGCTTTCAAGCCAATTAAAAAAAAGTTTACAATTTCTACTAGCTTTTTTTTATTTATTGAATATTTAGAAAATGTTGCTTTGTAAATTTCGAAAAATTATTAATTATTTAAACAATTTTCTCTTTTCTATGTTGCTTTGTGAATTTACAATAATTATTAATAATTTAAACAATTTTCATGCAAAAATTCAGTTTGGCTATTTTTCAACGAATATACTCAATTTGTTTACGGAATCAACAAAGAATGTATTTCCAATGAGTCTTTTCTACTTGACTTTGCAAATTTACAATAACTATTATTTATTTGAACATTTTTTATAAACACATTCAGAGTTTGGCAATTTTTCAAGAAATATACCCAATTTGTTTAGGGAGTCAACTAAGAATGTCTTTTCGATGACTGTTTTCTATATTTCTTTGTAAATTTACAAGAATTATTATTATTTTTACACAATTTTCATTAAAAAATTTAGAGCTTGCCTCTTCTTAAAAAAATAAGCTCAATTTTTGTACAGAATTAACTAAGAATATCCTTCCAATGACTGTTTTGTATGATGCTTTGCAAATTTCCAAGAATTATTAATTATTTAAACAATTTTCATAAACAAATTAGGAGCTTGGGCATTTTTCAACGAATAGGATTAATTAGCTTAGGGAATCAAGAAAGAAGGTATTTTAAATAATTATTTTCTACGATACTTTGCAAATTCACAATAACTATTATTTATTTAAACAAGGGGTCGGTTCAATTATGAATGAAAAAGCAAGACAGCATATCAAATATCATGACTTTGTATCTCCCAGATTGTTGTGGGCTAGAATGAAGGTAGGAATCGGAAGATTATTTATCATAGCGTACTACGCCCCAGTTGATAGCGATCGGAGAGAAGTCAAAGACGCCTTCTGGGACACTTTAAATGATACAATAAGTACTTGCGATCAAGGTGAAAGAATAATTCTGCTGGGAGATATGAACGGATGGGTCGGTGTTTAACGTCAGGATACAGATACAGAAAGGGTGCTAGGTAAGTTTGGGGATTCAACAAGAGAAAATTATAACGGGGAAAAATTGGTTAGCTTATGCTTAGAAAAGGGCCCATTTATTACAAATACTTGGTTTCGACATAAAATGATCCACACGTACACCTGGTGTAAAGGAAATAACCGCAGTATAATTGACTTCGTTATTGCGGATGAAAGACTAATAGCGAATTCGGTTATCCTGCACTGGTGCACTCCACAGCACTCCGACCTGCTCCTTCTTACTTCTTCTCACTTCTTCCTTCTCCCTCCGACCTGCTTCGGAGCAGGTCGCAGTGCTCTGGAGCACGAATTCGCTATAAGAGAACTAGTAAAAGACACAAGAGTCATGAGGAGTTCCGAATGCAATACTGATCATTACCTTCCAGTCTCCAAAATCAACTGAGGGTGGGGATGGAGAAGAAAGAGAACAAAAAAAACGCGAATCAAGATTGAAAATTCACAGAAACCGGAAGTGGGAATATATTATCAGAATAAGATAAACGAACGCATAGATAAGGCAACTTGGGAGGCGCTTAGAAGCAATAAAGATATAGATAGCGCTTGGACTATGTTACGGGATATCATTGTTAAAACTGCGACCGAAGTATGTGGTACGGCGGTTGTAGGAAAAAAACCTGCTGATGCATAGTGGAATGATGAAATTGAGGCAGCCCGACAAGAAAAGAAAGAAGCGTACGAGAGAACGTTGAACATCACAGGTCTTAGCGATGAGGAGAGAAATAGACTTGAAAATTATTACAGACACAAAAAGAGGAAAGTTAAACAACTATAGTCAAGGAAAGTAAAGATAAAATCAGAACAGAAGAAGAGGAGGAAATACAAAACGACTTTGAAAGAAATGAAACTATCATTTAAAGAGATGAAGGAAAGTAAAAGTACAGAGTTTGTCAGCATGAGAAACAGCAAAGGGGAAATGATATGATACAAACGGGATAGTAGACGCTTTAAAAGACTCTTTTAAAGAATTATTAGGAGGTGAAGATATAGGGCAACAGAACTGCGACATAGAACATAATGCATTAGAAACCCCAATTGAAAAAGTCTGTGTCACTGAGGTTAGAGATATAATTAAGAACTTAAAAAATGGTAAGGCTGCTGGTGTAGACAGTATTAGCGTTGAAATGCTTAAATACGGTGGCGAGTACATACCTCACAGGTTGTGCGAATTGATAAATTTATGTATCGAGACGGGAGAAGTCCCAGACGATTGGAGAAAAACGATTATCGTACCAATATAGAAAAGAAAGGGAGATAAAAGCAACTGCAATAATTACAGAGGTATCAGCTTATTAAGTATCGTAAGTAAAATATACTTAAAAATACTTATTCGTAGGGTAATGAAAATTACAATATATACAGGTAGTAAAGCGAGTGTAAGGGTTAATGGGAAACTGAGTGACTAGTTCGATATTATGCAAGGCGTGAAACAAGGATGCGTTATGTCCTCATGGCTATTTATCATATTTATGGATAAGTGTCTGAGAATGGCCCTCTTCGACGAAGAAGGTGTAGATCTCGAAACAGTGACTGTACGTGGGTTAGCTTTCGCAGATGACAAGATTGTTATGGCAGAATCAATCGAGGACTTGCAAAGAATGTTGAATAAACTTAATACAAGCATGAAGGACATGGGCCTAAAAATTAACGTGAATAAAACAAAAATCATGGTGTTTGAAGGAAAAAGTGAGAAAACAATGTGAAACATTGTCCTAAATGATGAGAGATTAGAACAAGTTGACGAGTACGTATATTTGGGTAGCCTATTCACTAGCGACGGAATAATAGATGGGGAGTTAGATAGGCGCATAAATGAGGGTAAGAAGGTTATCGGTAGAGCAGGGTCCATTCTCAGAAATAAAAACATATCAAAAAAAGCTAAAATGGCCATACATAATTCTATATGTGTGCCGACTGTACTATATGGTAGCGAGACATGGACCCGTCAAGAAAAGGACAAGAGTAAAATTAACGCGATTGGCATGAAACCTCTGCGCACAATATGCGGGAAAACACTGATGGACAAAGTCCGAAACGAGATAATCCTTAAAGAATGTGGTACAGGAGAGACACTAGTTGACATATGGGAAAGAAATCAGTTAAGATGGTTCGGACATCTTGAAAGAATGAAAGATGAACAACTGACCAAACAAGTGTATAAAGGTAAAGTAAATGGCAGAATGCCCAGAGGTAGACCGCCGGAAAAATGGTTAGATCTGCGAATGAGACATTAATCCGAAGAGACATAAAAACCCGTAGAAACACGAGAGCTTGCATGAAAAAATGCATGGATGTGAAGGAAGCTAGAGTAGTATGCCAGGACAGAAAAGTGTGGCGACAAATAGTTTGTAAACAGAGTGACAATAGAGTGAATGACGTTTGAAACAAAACCTTGGATACTAATGGGCCCAAGTGGGGAACCACACATACAAATTTTGTTAGGCTCTTCACTTGGGATGATCGCTAGAGAGATTGATTAGCAACCTGGGTCGGAGCAGTGTTGCGGAACGAACGTGTCATTCAAATAAATAACACGAGAATTCTAGATCACTCTAAAAAATCTATACCCCGTACCTCACATTACTCCTTTCCTCACCGAGAAAGTCACGCCTATCCCGAAAGGGAAATGACTTAATTGGATAATAATAATAATAATAATGTTTTATGTTAATAGACAGGTGTATCACCCAGGACTCGATCAGGTATCGACGCAATCTGTCCATGGCTTGGATTGACTACCGTAAGGCATTCGATAACACGAACCATGAGCTACTTATTAAGCTCATTGAGTGCATGGAGGTGCATCCAAAAATAGTGAGATGCATAAAAGAGCTTATGCTGTTGTGGCGGACAAGATTTGTCATAACATCTGACAAAAGGCAAGTGACTACAAGCTATATGACATATAAGAGGGGGGTCTTCCAAGGAGACTCTCTAAGTCCGATACTTTTCTGCATCTCCCTCTTGCCTCTATCTATTGTGCTCCGAGGCAAAAGCTCTGGATACCTATGTGGCCCGCCGAACAAAAGAGAATATAAGGTCAACCACCTTTTATACATGGACGACCTTAAACTCTTAGCTTCCTCGAAAGAGGCCCTTAACATCCTTGTGGAGGCGGTAAATAGGTACTCTAAAGCGATTGGCATGAGCTTCGGACTGGACAAGTGTGCCTGCGTCCACCTACGCCAAGGAAGATTAGAAACTACATCATCGCGTCACGATCAGGATGTTCAACTCATCGGCGGAAATACCATTCAACATCTTGGTATTGGAGAATCATATACATATCTTGGAATACCGCAAGCGGAAACCCATGATGTGCTTGCGTTAAAAACGGCCCTTGGAAAAAAGTATCGCCAAATTCTCAGAAAAATTTGGGCTTCCGAATTATCTGGAAAGAATAAGATCCAGGCGACCAATATGCTGGCCGTTCCTATACTGCTCTACACGTTTGGTGCAGTAAAATGGAACGTCGATGAGTTTAAGCAACTTGACCGAAGCACACGCAAGATGATGACAATCCATCGAAGTCATCATCCTAGATCTTCCGTACCTCGAATATAACTCCCTCGAGATAAAGGGGGTAGAGGCTTGCTGAGCTTAGAGTGTCTTCATCGCAGAACGGTTCTGGCTACAGCCTGCTCAGTTCTAAATAGCACACATTTTCTTATGCGACTAGTACATCAACATGAAGTCGTCAATGCTGCGGCGTTTCTATATCGTGCCGCAGATAGGGCCGCAGAGGAGCTTGGTCTCCCATTTGATTCCAGCGACACTACACATGGCCTAGCATCACTAACACCTTTGGTGCTCAAAAGTCGTGTACAGGAAGCAGAACATACGCTTCTACTAAGAGAACATACTGACAAGCCCCTTCATGGTAAATTCTACGGCATTATACGTAGAGAAGAGCTCTCGATGGGTCTGTCCAACATGTTTCTCAAGTCTGCTGGATTAAAATCGGAGACTGAGGGATTTCTTTTTGCCTGTCAAGATGGCGTTATAGACACCTTAGTTTACCGCGAGCGCATAATGAATATACCTGTAGGCGGTACCAACTGCCGAGCGTGCAAGCAAGAGCCAGAAACACTTGGACATGTTCTCAGTGGATGCTCAAAATATGCACGATACGGGTACATAGAGAGACACAATGCGGCTCTAAAAGTGTTATATTACCATCTGAGGCACTTCTATTGTGTTGATCTATTGCCCGTCTTGTCATACGCCCAGAGGGAACTCGAGTCCGTTGTGGAGAATGATCAGTGTAAGATCTACTGGAATTTCTCATTCTCGACCACTCAACGTATCAGTGCTACGAAGCCTGATATTGTCCTCCAAGATCTGAAGAACAAGACCATTTACGTGATTGAATTCTCGGCACCAGCCGATGGTAATATCACGGCAAAGGAGGAACAAAAACGGGCGAAATATCAAGCACTTCTGTTCGAGCTAAGCAGGCTCTACCAAGGCTTCAAAGTCCATCTTGTAGTTCTCATAATCGGCCAACTCAACAAGATTCCGGCTTGCCAGCGTCAGGCTCATTCCATCGCGAACCGGATGCAAAAGGCTGTTCTTCTGGGATCACTTCATCTGGCCCGTCAACACTGTTCCTCATAACATTCTACAAAGATTGGTAGCTCTAAAAAAGTATCCAGAGGTGAAACTTCATCTCCAACTGTCCCGTCTGCCGCGTAAGATCATCCGCGGCTAGAGACCCGACTCCAAGGAACAGTGTTGCCCGATGTTATCTCGCGTAAATTTCCCGCTCTTGCTTACCTTCTAGGACAGAAGGAGCAGAAGCGGATGACGTACACGTTCCAGTTGCGTCGGGATTGGTTGATTTTAAAGAACCATGATCGTAGCTTCCGGAGCCTACAACTTCTCACAAAATGTTCTATGTTGCTTGGTGAATTTACAGGAATTATTAATGGTTTAAACAATTTCCATAAACAAATTCAGATTTTGTCTATTTATCAACGAATAGGCTACATTTTTTTACAGAATTAAGTAAGCATATCTTTCCAATGACGTTTTTCTGAGATACTTTGTATATTCCAAAGTATTATTAATTATTTAAACAATTTTTCCAAAAAAATTGAGAGTTTAGCTATTTTCAAATGAATAGGTTCAATTTGTTTAGGGATTCAACTAAGAATCTATTTTCAATTACTCCTTCCCATGATACTTTACAGATTTATAATAATTAATAATAATTTAAACAACTTTTATGAATATATTCAGAGTTTGGCTACTCTGAAAGGAATGGGCTTATTTTGTTAGCAGGAGCAATAAAGTATGTATTTCAAATAAGTCTTTCGACGTTACTTTGCACATTTACAATAATTATTAATTATTCAAACAATTTTCATAATTAAATTTAGAGTTTGGCTATTTTTTAGCTTTTATAAAAACATACATGCAGCTATAACCTTTTTCATAATAAGTACAAATTTCTATATTTGAACATTTAAAAAAAAATCATTTTCAGAATAAGATATATGCACTATATATTTAAAAATTTGTCATACGGACAACCGCAGGATTTCACCGGGTGCGGGTGCTAATCTGAAAAATTGCACCCGTTCCCAGCGAAATCGCGGTAAAATTTCAGCTGTAACCACGTCTCACGACCGTGAGATAGGTAGTTACAGTCTGCAACGAACTCAATACGATGATCCGGCAAAAGTCTCGTGCACCCCGATGACACGGAGCGACCCAAGGACGACCGCCTTCTGCATTTTCCCCGCAAGTGTCTCAGCATTTTGTTGACACGCAGGGATGCTTTTCAGGCTATTAACCAGTGAAACCTTGGCACCTCCAAGAGCGCCGATGATCAAGACTTTTAGCTTAACAGAATATTTCGGGTATAACCGTCGCAACTCCCTTATAAGGTCTTTATACCTGTCTTTTTTTCTTTTTCCTTAGCTGTGACGTTCTTGTCAGCTGGTGCCGAAAATTCGATAACGAACATGGTTCGTTTCTCGAAGTCAAGGAGAACTAGGTCAGGCCTCGAGTGCGCAACAGAAACAATTGTCGAGAATATGAAGTTCCAGTATATGCCTTTGGATGTAGGTCGTTCCCGCATGAGTTGGACAACTAGATAGTATGTGTCCTAGATGCTCGGGATGTGCATGACACGCTCTGCAGCTATCATCGAGAATGTCTTGGCTCAAAATGTGGCGACGGTATGCTAGAGTGGAAATGACACCGTCTCGACATGCCAAAATGAAGCCCTTCGTGCCCGACTTCAATCCGGGTGATCTAAGGAAAGCAAACGTTAGCTCATACGACATGGACTGATCTTCCACATTTCTGTGCAAGATGCCGTGCATCCTCTTGTCGAGGAGCTGTTCGCGGAAGTTTTTCTCCTGTGCTTTCTTAATCCGGGCCTTTAGGAGTGAGTATTCAAGATGGATAAGATTTGATGCATTTTGCTCACCCCTGATATTGAAGTCAAGGCCGAGTTTTTCAGCAGCCTCCTCCGCTGCTTTGTACAGAAACGCCCCTTTGCCCACTTCGTGTTTCCTGACCATTTTAAGAAGGGGGTCTTGTCCATTTGCGACTATATGTGCTGTACCCAGAATAATCATTAATTTTCATTAATTTCAGTTTTTTCTTTTTGTTAATTTATTCCAGTACTTTAGTAATCTCTTCAATTGAATGATATTTTGCTTTGTCAAGATTTTCTGGAATAATTTTTCTCTAGCAAGATATTTTTCCGAATATTTTGCTGTGATTTAGCACTCAATCGATCATACAACCGGTATTATTATTACCTATTGTACTATGCCTTCTTATTTTTACAACCCCGGCGAAACAGAGGCCTACACGCGGATCATCCTCGTTGCTAAAGCATATTTTAAGTGCTTTAGCATGAGTACATATACCGCCTGATGACTCCAGTGTCTATGGGCCTGAGAAACTTTTTCTTTTACTGAGGTGAGCTTAAAATCACTGCATGAATTTGCTCACACAAACAGTGATAACCCGTGGCTGCATGCGACTTTATTAGAAGTACTTGCATGTACCTGGACATTTGGCCAGAGGAGAGGCAAACTGCAGAAAACTACATCTCGAGTTCAGCCGGTTTTTCCACAGTTGAGTTTAAAGGTAGACATTCGACCTAGGCCATCAAATGGCCAACATCCTCGGCGTCAAACCTCCCGATCGACAGTAGTTAAAACGCAGCGAGTACAAAACCCGGTCGTATACGTCGCACATGGTCATCCATCCGAGTGCTATGCGCGGTCGAAGTGGCTTGACATCTGGACTCATCTCGAGTCGACATCATTTACTGTGTATTTCTATGAAAATTTGTATGCGCCGACATTTTGTGTTGTAACCATAAAGTAACACTAAAGTAATCTTAAAGTAATCTCGAATTATAATGAATAAAAGAAACAAAATAAATATCTAAAT
>CAKNYM010040521.1:0-28910 GCA_932195095.1 Andricus curvator
TTTTAATATACCAACATGTTGTAAAATTAATATACATGTATATTAAAGTCGGTAAAACAGAGTGCGTGAAAACAACAAGTTCTCTGATGCCTTCAGATCTTGTCAAATATTATAAAATAAAGTAATATCCTTAAATTTGTTGACTAAATTCTTTCTTACAATGAAAGGGCAACCTACGGGTGGAATTTTTTCTAAAATTCGCTGCGAATGTTAGAATTTGAACGTGAGTACAGGTGCTTGGAGGTTAAGTTTCTTAATTATTCGTTTAATTTAACTTTTCTCTTAAAACCCAGTGTAATTTACATTCATCTAGGAGAAAATATTATTTTTGATTATTTATAATTGCAAATTGCCGGCAGAATTGTTTTTAATTTGTGTAAAGTGCAAATATCTGACTTTTCTGACAAATGATCAATATGCGGTATATAAAATTTAATAACATAGTCTCTTAATGGCAATTTCGTATACCTAGGTTTTAGAATTAATATACAAATGTATATTAAATGTATATTAAAATTGCAAACATTTTTAACAGTGAATTACCTTCTTCATTTTAATTCAAATACAACTTTAGTCATTTTTATCTGAAGAAGATTGAACGTAACATATGGTCGTTGCGAACTTTTGGGTTTCTATTATACGATGAACAGAAACGAGCGTGAAGCGCGAGGTTCACATGATGATCAAACGAAATATCGAGCGCGAAGCGCGAGTGTCGTGATGAGAATGTGTTCCTTAAGGTCGATAGAACCTTAAGTAAATTAGTTCTTCTTTTTATGTAAAACTGACATAATTAAACCAAAAGCAGGTCATAACGATGAAGCTTTAAGAGAGTATTAGCCCGCGAAGCGTGCACTAGCGAGGACACGAAGTGTGAAAACCTAGACGACAAATGTGTCCGAGCGCGCAGCGCGAGGTGAATACATTATCGAGCGCGAAGCGCGAGATAAACATATAATCGAGCGCGAAGCGCGAGATGAATACCCAATCGAGCGCGAAGCGCGAGATCCAACAGGTGCGCGCCCTAGGCGCGCTGAAACTTGCGAGCGAAGCGAGCCGCGCGCGAAGCGCGCTATGAGAATGTGCCCGCGAAGCGGGCGGATTTTTTCTCTTATTTTTCAACCCCATATCCATTTTCTTCTTCTTATTTTTTAACCCCATACCCATTTTTGACTTGAGCTTCATTGTGTTTGCTACTGCCCAAGCTGCAGCTTTTTCACTTAATCCTGCGTCTTTAGCTAAAACACGATTCCAAGCCTTTTCAGCTAATTTTTTGTCAGCTATGTTTCTCACCTCAATATTTTCTCTATTTTGAGAATAAGCAATATCGTGTTCTCTGCAAGCTTGATCTAGAGGATTGATACCTGGATCTCCTCGAGCAAGACGTTTTGTTAATTTTGTACCAGGTCCACAATATTGATAACCTGGTATATGCAATTCTACAGGAAGATTATTAATTAATTTATTAATTAATCCATCGCCACGTCTACTTCGTTTGAATGTTCGTTTACAACTGACTTTATTTTTGGTCTTTACACGCATGATTATAACCAAGTGAGAATACTTTTCAAACTGAATAGTAATTTTATAAAACATATTATTTATAGTTTTTTTCATTCAGTTGCGTTTGAGATGGAGTTTAAAGCACAACCAACGAAACTACCTATGGTGAATTTTGATGATATCACACAACCTCTAAAAAGTGAGGAAAAGAAACGACACGGGGATTTACTACCAAATAGTGTACGAGCTATATTTTGTGGACCATCCAATTGTGGGAAAACGAATGCTTTACTTACTCTACTCACGCATCCGAATGGGTTAAGATTTGAAAATGTGTATGTATACTCAAAGTCTTTGAATCAACCAAAATATACATTTTTGGAGAAAGTTCTACAGTTGGTAGATGGGGTTGAATACTTTCCATACAACGAGCATAGTAAAGTAGTGACGCCGAGTGAGGCACGACCTAACTCAATATTTATATTTGATGATGTGGCGTGTGAGAAGCAAGATAACATTAAAGCCTTCTTTTCCATGGGTCGTCACAAGAACGTTGACTGTTTCTACTTATGTCAGACTTATGCTCGAATTCCAAAGAATTTAATACGTGATAATGTTAATTTGTTGGTATTATTCAAACAAGATGAAATGAATCTTAAACATATATATGATGATCATGTGAATACTGACATGTCTTATGTTAAATTTAAAGAACTATGTTTAACTTGTTGGAATAAAAATAAGTATGGTTTTGTAGTAATCGATAAAGATAATGATATTAGCCAAGGTAGATACAGAAAAGGATTTGACTGCTTTATAAATTTAAACAACTAATTAAAAAGGGGGGCAGTACCTACTAGAACTTTACTGTATCAACATGTCTTCTCAAAAAGATATTTTACATCAAATTGCTAAGGCTAGTGCAGCCATTCGAAAAAAACATAGAGTGATGAAATTAGGTAAAGAATCATTTGAACAAACTTTAAGTGATACTTTTAAGCCGGTTGTTGCACCACTTGAGAAAATAGTTGATGATTTTAAAAATGTTAACAAACTTAATTCAGTTAAGGATGAAGTGAACAATAAAGACTTTACACAGGATTATTTTCCACAAGAAGAAAAAAATAGTGACGGAGAAATAAGTAGAGAGGAGGAGGAGGAGGAGGAGGAAAATGAGCGAAGTGATTACCATGAATCTTCCTTCAAATCAGCTATTGGATCAAAATCATTCGAAAATACACAAGATTTAGATCAATCAACTGGTTCTACTTCATGGAATGATATTGCAAGTAATTATCTTCGTATGTTAGGGGAGAGAAATAAAGATTTAGATAATACATACGGTGTTCGAAAATTATCTAAAAATAGGTTGATGATCGGTAACACACCGATAAATTTTAGTCAAAATTATTTTAATGTGGGTGGTGAGAAGTACCCAAATAGTGAAGGTTTGCTTGAACTTTTATTCAAAAAGGAGCCTAATAATATAATTATAGATGATCGTGACCTCGAAAATTATAAACAGATTATAATTTCAACGAATGCACATCGAAAACATTACAAAGCTGATCAAGCTCTTCGTGAGAGTAAATCTTCAAAATTTAAAAATTTTATAGAAAAAATTGTACTTGAATCTCCTTCTAAAGTTAAAAAAGAAAAAAGAAAAAGTTCTGCATTGGGGAAAGGATTAATACCAAAATATATGATTGATAATGAGGGTAGTAAATTAGATTACGTTTATTGGGATAATCGAAATGAATTAGTGGATCGATTACGTTTACTATTAGCGTCTCAAGCAGCTGGAAATCCCAGTCATGCAAATGAAATTATATCTATTATTGAGGAATTACGGGAAGCTGAAATTATTTATTAATTAGTGTTTCATCAAAATGACTATCATTCCCATGATGAGTATCGATGTATTTGGACGTCAGTTTAAAGGAGCTGAAATTAGAAATCATGGACCACCCGGTATTGGCTTCAAAATTACACCGGATGGACACTTTAATATTGAGAACAAAAAGTTGTGTAACGTGGGTGAAGCTGAAAATCAAAATGATGCAATCAATTTAAGTCTGATGCATCGTGTATTGAAACAAGAATGTAGTGAAATCTACGGCATTATAGCTTCTTTACGAACTGAAGTGGTAAACAATAACATGATGATTCAAGCTCAAGAATCATCTATAGGTGGATTTAGGAAACAATTTAAAAATGATTTAAAAGCAACTGAAGACCTAGTGTATAGAAATGTTGAAATCATTTCTCAACTGGATTCCAAACTGAATGCACTTAAAAATGGATGAGAAGAAGCTACAAGTGGTGAAGGAATTGCATAGGCCCGCTAGAAAAAATTATGAACGTCGACATGTTGATATCCGTGGTATTGATGAAACCTGGCAGGCAGACCTCGTTGAAATGCAAGCATATGAATGTGAAAATAAAGGATACAAATATATATTAACGGTAATTGATATATTTTCAAAATTCGCTTGGGCAATTCCAATAAAAACTAAAAAAAGTGAAGATGTGACAGCTGCGATGAAATCAATCCTTGTGAAAGGACGTGTTCCAAAAAATTTACATGTAGATAAGGGTCGAGAATTTTACAATTCAAGCTTCGAAAATCTTATGAAACAGTACAATGTTAACATGTATTCAACTTTCAGTAATTTAAAAGCGTCAATTTGTGAACGATTCAACCGAACTCTGAAAAATAAAATGTGGATTCAGTTCAGTTTGCAAGGTAACCACGTATGGTTAAATATTTTGTTAGACTTAGTTTCTTCCTATAATAATACCAAACATCGAACAATTAAAATGAAACCAAATGATGTTACGAAACGAAATGAGAAGAAATTGTTAGTAAATGTATTTAAAAAGTTTGTAGTCATTAGAAATGTTATGCAAAAAAAGTTTAAAGTTGGTGATAAAGTACGAATTAGTAAATTTAAACATATTTTTGAGAAAGGGTATACACCAAATTGGACAACTGAAATATTGTCAATTAGTCAAATAAAAAATACTCTACCAGTAACGTATTTAATTGAAGATTATCAAAATAATCCTGTATCTGGCTGTTTTTATAATGAAGAATTAACTAAAGTCAAATACCCAGACATTTATTTGGTGGAAAAAGTACTTCGAAAGAAAGGAAATAAAATGTATGTAAAATGGTTAGGATTTGATAATCACCATAATAGTTGGATTGATAAGTTTAGTATATAATTATTATATAAGAAATTTGTGTACTCATTATTTTTCCTAAATAAAAATTTTTGGTTCACTATTTTTTATCCGCATTTGATTCCTTTTGATTCCTTAATATTAATAATAATAAGAGTGATAATTATAATTATAATTTTATTTAAAACAATGTCATGGAACAGATATATGTATACATTTTTTTATACAAAACTATTTCCTAACATTTGTTAATTCAGACAATTTTTGTAAAACTTGTAGTCTTAAATATTCCATCTTAAATGTGATAATTTCCAGAAAAAAAGTATGAAAATACCTGCATGAAGTTCTATATCCAGCTTTCTTTTTCAATAATTGATCATTTTTTACAATATAACACCCAACTTCTTTTTCAGTATACAAAACATTTTTTTCACCCCAAAGTGACTCAGCTATAGTTTTAATAATCATATCTAATATAGTTACATATGGTTCTATTAACAAATCATAAAAACAATGTGTTATACAATTCTTAAGTTCACAGAGTATCGCAAAACTTGTTTTTCGCAAAAGAAATGGGTAATACGAATCACTTGTTCCTGGTTGTTGTAATGAAATCACATTTTCGCCGAGATACAGTCCAAAACGTAATTGAAAATTTTCACATTTAATTAAATTACAATTCAGATTACATTGCTCACCACTGAAAAATAATTCAAAAACTTTAAAGAAACTTTTAAACACTTCCCAGTCTTCTTTACTGAGAACGATGCAACTTCGAGGATGACTACTCATAAATTTAATACATGATGATAAATTTCCGTCTTTATCAACATCCAGTCCAATGACAGCTTGCTTCGTAAACGATGGATCCAAATTATATGTGGTTGCCATCACCATTTGACTTTTAGGGATGTATGGCATATTGATTATTTAAACATCAACCTCATCCACACCTGTAGAAACGAATTCAATCTGATTGAATTTCCCTCCTAGATATTTTATGAAAACCTCCTTCTCAGCAGCCTCTTTTTTCAAATCTTCAAGCAATGTCGAATTTTCATCAAAGACTTGAACCATTCGTTGAGGTAGAAACACAATGTAGCTATATTCAATTTCAACAACAATCCTAGGTCCGTATTTGGTTTCAACTCGCCTCAGACTGGAAATTTGAT
Organism: Andricus curvator; assembly: GCA_932195095.1. Lineage (NCBI taxonomy): Eukaryota > Metazoa > Arthropoda > Insecta > Hymenoptera > Cynipidae > Andricus > Andricus curvator. The sequence goes on from CAKNYM010040521.1 coordinate 5,862, forward strand.
AAAACCCTCCAACAGTGAGATCCTTCAGCTTCTTTGTTGGCACCACATTAGCAGCTTTATTTAATTTTGAAAAATCCATTTCTTTCACTTAGATTTACAGACTCAAACTTTTTCAATAAAAAATTAAACTCAGATCTTTTCTTAATTAAGTTCTTTAATTCTTGAATATTCTTCAAATGTTCACTTAACCGAATTCGTAGTTCACTTTGTTTTTCAGATTTTTTCTTCATCAATCAGATTTCAGAAGACGAGTGAGGATGGAGTACAATTCATCTCTTTTATATTCATGATTTATTCACTATATCTCTCTAACACATTATTGCTTTCTCTGTCTTAAAAGTCTAGAAAATTCCAGACGTTTAGGTGACCCGATAGATAACAAAAAGAGTCTTAAAGCGTCTTGGGGAAAGAATGTGTCCTCGATATGAAATACAATATCCCCTGTGCTTAAAATCAAAGGAATGCTTTCATAAAACATAATGAGTGATTAGACCCTATGAATGCTGCGTAGGCTACGGTCTTTCATTTTTGCAGGTGGTCCCGATCGATAAGAGAAACGTAGGAAGTCGTGGGAAAAGAATAAATTAAAATATTTCGTACGTGCTTCAATTCGAGGAAATGTTTTCATAAACATCATGAGTGAGAGTCAAGGCATTTGAAGCTTATCGGAACTATCATAAATCATACCGATTAATTAAAAAAAATGTCACCCTAAAAGACTCATTTCACACCATACGTTAAAAGAATGTGTCCTCGAGATGAAATACAATATTTCCCGTGCTTAAAATCAAAGGAATTCTTTCATAAAACATAACGAGTGATATGACCCTATGAATACTGCGTAGAGTACGGTCTTTAATTTTGCAGGTGGTCCCCAATCGATAAGAGAAACGGAAAGAATCTTGGGAAAAGAATAAATTCAAATATTTCGTATGTGCTTCAATTCGAAGCAACGTTTTTCACATACATAACCTGTGAGGGTCAGAGGGTCAACGCATTAAATGTCACCCTGAAAGACCATTTCACACCACACGTTGATCAATTCCGAGAAATCTCGTGCACACTAAACAAATAACCTTCAAATTCCTTCTAGAAGCTTCCTGGGTCAATCACCTTACCAAATTTTTACATATACCCTCAAAAATATTTACCCCCACTTATCAATTCTGAGAAACCTCTCTTGTACACTAAACATATAACCTTCAAATTCCTTCTAGAAGCTTCCAGGCCAACCACCTTGCGAAAATTCTAGATGTCGGTAACATGTCGGTGCAGGGATCTATATCCAGAACTCCCCCTGTTCTACTACTCTTTCCGAATGTCCCACTCTCCGACTTCTTTCCGATCATTTCCGAGTGTCGCCGAATGTTTCCGATTTCTTTCCGAATGACTCCCCACTTTACTCTTTCCGAATGTATCCAATTTCTTACCGAATCGAATTAAAAAAATATATATTCTTGTAATAATAATTTACTTTTATCTTCAAAGCATTTTTAATTGCAGTAATCCCATTGATTCCTGTTGAATCCAGCAAAGACGATTCCTAAAAACCGAGAAATAGAGAAATTTCATAACTCAGAAAGCCTTTTTGACTTTCGTACGTTACGTACATTATTGCTGCACATTATCACATCTAAACTTTTCAGATTTCGAATATTCCATTTACCCATCTCTCATTTGTAATTACTATAATATGTCCTTTATAAAATTACTTTTTTGAATGGTAAAAATAATACACTATGAAATATAAATTGCACTGAGCTGGACTGAATGATGAAAAGTCATAAGAAGCGTCACTTTGATCGATTTCCATATTCACAATAAAAAACAAGGTTTACTGAAAAAGTATCTGAGCCCGCAATAACGGTTTACTGCAAACACTGGAAACCCAGCAAAAAAGAAAGTATTGATACGAATTGAATTGAAAAGACGAGGAGACCCTGCAAATCAATTTTGAATCTTTCTATATGTGGTCAATGCGTCTGAATTCGCGAGAGTAAGATACACACTAGAATTCGCCCCAATGCGTCACGGCGAATTTCAGCAAGTGTTGATTTATACAATGTAATCCGTAACAGGAAAACCAACGTGCGGGGCATATAGAATCGACGCATGCACTTTTTATTAATTTTTTTTTCTAATTGACCTTGACCACGCATTCATATGAATTCACACGCATTCAATTCGCGCTGTCTCAATTCATCTGAATGCGTCTCAATGCGTTGAAACGAATCAGAAAACGGGATTCACGCGCATTACAAAAATGTTAATTCGTCCCATTTTAGATATATTATAAGTACAAAATATTAAAATTTTAGTACAATTGTCCAGCATAAAAGAAATAATCTAATGATTATAGTTATATTAATCTTATTTAGTAAAAATTTGGAAGTAAGAACAAAAGCAGCTACTACAAATAATTTATTGGAACATTTCAGTTAAAAAAATTGTTCCAGATAAAAAATAGTTGAACCTGAAATTACTATTCTAACTTTAAAGTTGATCTTGAACATCAAGTCGAAGGCTAGCTGAAATTACAAGTCTTAAAAATGAAACATTTTAAATAATAAAGCTTTTATAAAATTTTACTCAAAGCTAGTAATTATTTATACATTTTTATCTGATATAAGAGTGCACATTATATAATATAATAAATAGTATAATAGTATAATAAATTAGTATAATAAATTACAAACATAGGTAAGTGAAGTAAACTGTGTTTTTTTGTTAAATAAACCTCCAGAGCTGAAGTGTTTCTGAATTGAGGCCAAAATGTATAATTAAAAAAAATTTCCAGTTCCGAGAAATAAAATCTGAAAGTTTACAATCTCAAAGTGACGGGAACCTCAAATTGAAACAGGCTCGGTTGATGATCACGATAAAAAGTGCAATTTTCAGTTCAAACAAAAAATAAAAATTTGCTCCCGAGATATTCAGTTGCTAAATTGGGAGAAAATGAGTTTTGCCTAGAAAAAGTTAACCAATTCCGAGTAAATAATTCAAGAAATTGGCGGCTCTAATTTCATGGGTTTTGAAAATCGTTTTTAGATAGCGACTAAAAATTTATTTTTCAATTTTTAAAAATAATAAAAACTTCCTCTCGAAATATGAGGAGGCTGAATAAGAATAAAAAAGTTTTGATACGAAAAACTCATTCCGTTCCGGGAAAATAAAGATTTAATATGGAGGTATCGCACTGTAACTATTGTAAAAGTTATAAAAGTTGCTTTTGGTAGAAAATGAGGATTTAACATTTTATGTTGGAATTTGATTACGGTATTTTAGTGCGAACAATGTGGCAAATAGCTTTATTTAAGAGTTTTTTCTTTGAAAAAAGTATATTATTATTTTACAGTATTTAAAAAGTTTTAGGAAGAGGAATATGGTCACAAAAAAGGTTTCAAAAAACATAAGAGGTTAGGCATGTAAAAAAAAAGAAGACAGCAGACATGTGTACAGAGAGTCAGGTTATCTGGTTACGAATTACCAATCTTTTTATAACTACAATAAAAATGAGATTTCGAACAAATCCTTTAAAAACATGTACTTGATTTTTTAATAATTTTTAATGCAAAAAGCGCATTTTTGCCAAAAATGTCGGTTATCTAGATTTGTACTGCAACCCTTTATTTAAAAAAAGTATAAACTATATCTTACAAAAAAAAAAAACATATTGCCATATTTGAATTTTGTATTTTGTTTTTCGTAAACACCCAATGCTTTTTTTAAATCTCTATAACTTTTGATTTAATTGACATATACAAGCTGCCATCTTGGTTCCCCGCGAAATTGAAAATCAGTATTTTTATTGCGTGGTTAACGTGCGTCGTGCTGTAGAAAAACGGGTTTCTAACCTTACTTTCTTGTGGATCTTATTTCGCTTTAACATACAAAAAAAATGCTCACAGGCAATTTAATGACATATAACCCAGATATTTAAATTTTAAATTTCGACCATTCGAGAAAACTGAGTGCTGTTGGCACATCGTGGGTGTGGTGAGCCCACACTTGTAGTTATTTACTACAAGTTATCCACCTAGAAACACTACCCGAATCGGGTAGTGTCACGCCTACCCCGAAAGGGAAATGGCTTAATGGTATACATACATATTGATAAATATGAGTACTTACTTCGCATAATTTTGAATAGGGTTGTTTTGCAATTTTAGATGAAATAATTTTTAAATACATCATTTTAATCTAAACTCAAGGTGCGTTCTAAAAATTTTTTCTGTTGAGTCGTTCAACAGAAAAAAAATATAAAAAATTCAAGGCGGGAAAACACTTTTTCAAGTTGGTATTACGTGGGTGTCACGTGACTCAGAGGTTCTCATAGTTATCCATGTGATGTTGTGGCTTTGATGGAAACTAACGAAACTTATGATAAAGAGGTTAGGCCACCTAACCGTTTCAATTTCACTCCTCAGATTTCTGCACTTACGAAGTCACAATTGCTCTTAGAATACTCCGATTCCATAAATATATCTATTTTCGGTAGATTTCCGCTATGGGCTTTTACGAAACCTTCCTTTGACATTTTTTAAACAATATTTTGCGACTTATATTTTCGACGTGCAGATAACCAAAACAAAACATCGGCACAGAAAAAGATATTTGAGAATCACTGACACATAAAGTGTGATTGGTGGAAAATCCGACCCCTTTGACGTCAAAGGGGCCCTCCAATCGACATCGTGATAGAAAATTCATATTTCAACATTAAATTGAAAATAGTAAACAATTGTAAGTTCCGACATAGTTGAAATGTAAGTTCCGACATAGTTCCTGGTAGGGCCGCATAAGATTCCGTCGGGCAAATAATTCAATTTTCTATTTCCGATATTCGCTTTAAAGCCGGATGGATCCAGATAGAAAACCGTTTTTATACTTAAACGAAAACAGCTTTCTAATATAAGTTCCGACATAGTTCCATATAGGGCCGCATAGGATTCCTTCGGGCAAATAATTCACTTTTCTGTTTCTGATGTTCGCTTCAAAGCCGGATAGATCCAGATAGAAAACGGTGGTTGGACTTAGATGAAAAGAGTCTTCTAACTGAAGTTCCGACAAAGTTCCGGATAGGGCCAGATAAAATGCTATTTTCCATATGTCATCCGGATTAAAATCCGGATAGAATCGCTAGTTTTCCGTTTAAAATTTTACGAACCGAAAGATATCCAGATAGAGACGGAATAAAATCCGACGTGGGCTATCCGAACCATTATCCGGTTTTGTATCTGACTCTATCGGGTCCTATCCGTCATTTCAAGCAGGGATGCATCCATCACCCAATTTATTTTTCGACCAAATTCCGGACAGAGCCAGATAAGACTCCGACACGTAAATAATTTAATTTTCTTGTTCGGGTGTCCGCTTAAGAGTCCGATAGCGTCGGATAGAACAGCGTTTTCGGTCTTTGATGCAAACCATCACTAAATTTATTTCCCGAGCAAATTCCGAACAGAGCCGGATAAGACTCCATCGCGGAAATAATTTAATGTTCTTATTCGGGTGTCCGCTTAAGAGCCAGATAGCGTCGGACAGAACAGCGTTTTCGGTCTTTAATGCAAATCATCACCCAATTTATTTTCCGAGCAAATTCCGGATAGAGCCGGATAAGAATCCGCCGTGGAAATAATTTAATTTTCTTATTCGGATGTCCGCCTAAGAGCCGGATAGTGTCGGATAGAACAGCGTTGTTGGTCTTCGATGCATACACCCAGATAACAGTAAGTGCGGGCGCATATTATAGCCGCATCCAATGTGCTCACCAAATATGGGTACGATGCGTGCACCATGATCTTCACGGAATGCGCTTCATTTGGTGAAAGCACTGTGTGTTCACAGTGCCTGTACTTACATTTAGTGCTTCAATTAACTTTACTACCCTGGCGGAGCGAACGAACGGAGCGGATACGCTGTAGCGTATCCTCACAGTATCCACATCGTATCCTGTCCGTAGCATGCAAGAAAAACTCATTAAAAAAGGAAGATGAACATTTCACTTGTTGAAATTCGGATTCTTCGTGAAATTTTGCATTAAAATGTCACGGAGTAATCGCAATAGTTTTTCTTGCAACATTAAAAACTTTAAAAAAATATAATACTTATCGATAACGTGGGCTGAAGGTGACTTCAAACGCATCGTCGACGGATAACGCCTATTAACTGCTACTGAACGACGATGCGTTTGAAGTCGCCTTCAGCGCACTTCATCGATAAGTATTATATTTTTTAAAAGTTTTTAATGTTGCAAGAAAAACTATTGCGAATACTCTGTGACCTTCTAACGCAAAATTTCACATAGAATCCGAATTTCAACAAGTGAAATGTTAATCTTTCTTTTTTAATTAGTTTTTCTTGCATGATACGGAGAGGATACGATGTTGATACTATAAGGATACGCTGTAGCGTATCCGTTCCGTTCGTTCGGTCCGCCAGGGTAATTTCAAATTGATGAAAAAGTATGGCAAATCGCATAATCTTATTATCTTGTTTCAATTATAAATGTTTTTCTGCAAAAACAATTATACTTTATATATTGCAATTTGCAATGGGGAACTGCATGCTGGATTCACAAGAGTCTATCAAGCATTCATAATTTGTCTCTATTTTTTAATTTTCTGTAAAAAGAATGACAAATGTTCATAATAATTTATGACGTTTGACTTAGATTTAATGAAATAATTTAAACTACACATTTTCATATGGAATTTACCGACGAATCCAATTTTTGAGGTAGCAACTAGCAACTACTTTTGATGATGCCTTTAAGCTTATTCTCAAATGTTTGCTTAATACATTTTTTTTTGATATTCCAAACAGTCTTCTTTGAGCAAAAATCGTTGCATTATTGAGATTTTATGAAATTTTGAAAATGATTTTTGTTTTCAAAAACTACTGAATAAATAAATCCACTGAAGAGGGCCACCATTGTTGCCGTAATGTTTTGTTCAATTATTAAGAAATTGAATTTAATTCTTTTGGACCCTAAAGACAAAACCATTCCATCAATATTTAACATAGTTTACAAGTTAAAAAAAAATTTTGTAATTTTTTATAAAAATTGTCCTTTTCTTATTTTTTTATTCAAGTATCAACATACATTTTGTTGAGAAAACAAGTTTTCTAAAATGTATGAGGGCTAGGTAAATTATTTTTAAAATTGATTTATTTTTTACACTTGCTAATGATTTAAGCCATTAATAAGCTTCAAAAGTAAATAAGTAAATAAGATTGTTTGTGAATTGTGATTTATTTTCATTAGTGTTCAGTAGGTTAGGAAAATCTGTCATCATATGCTGTTAACCCTGGCGGACCGAACGAACGGAACGGATACGCTATAGCGTATCCTTATAGTATCCACATCGTATCCTCTCCGTATCATGCAAGGAAAACTCATTAAAAAAGAAAGATTAACATTTCACTTGTTGAAATTCGGAGTCTACGTGAAATTGGGAGTTAAAAGGTCACAAAGTAATCGCAATAGTTTTTCTTGCAACATTAAAAATTTAAAAAATATATAATACTTATCGATGACGTGCGCTGAAGGCGACTTTAAACGCATCGTCGTTCAGTAGCAGTTAATAGGCGTTATCCGTCGACGATGCGTTTGAAGTCGCGTTCAGCCCACGTTATCGATAAGTATTATATTTCTTAAAGGTTTTTAACGTTGCGAGAAAAACTATTGCGATTACTCCGTGACCTTTTAACGCAAAATTTCACGCAGAATCCGAATTTCAACAAGTGAAATGTTCATCTTCCTTTTTAAATGAGTTTTTCTTGCATGATACGGAGAGGATACGATGTGGATACTATAAGGATACGCTGTAGCGTATCCGCTCCGTTCGTTCGGTCCGCCAGGGAAGTGCAAAAAAGTGAATTATTATAGTTTATACCTTATTATTGACTTCATGCATTGCGAAAAAACCAAGTTTATTCGTAATACACAACAGGCTTTTTATAAATATTGTTTTTTGTTGATTTAAAGTAATCTTTCTGGACATATAAATTTTTTATATTTAAAATTTTAAATAAATATTTGGTAAAACAACTTTTTAGGTTAAGAATTTACAGAAATTTGACACATTTGTAATTTGTGAAGAGTATGGTTCTAAGCGTTCTAAGTTCTGAAAAGATATATATTAATGAACACAAAGCGCCCGGTAACAAGGAGTTCATTGAGACGCATAGAATGGCATTTAAAAAAGTAGACACTTCAATGCCTTGAAATGCGTACTAATTGCATTTTTGTCCGAAATGCCATTAAATGCGTTTTATGGCTTCAATCTTGTCTCGTTCCAATCATTTTCAATGCGCACAAATGAAAAGGCATTAAACTGACGTCATGGTAATACTGTTAAGTGAATTGGCGTTAATGCTACACGGAAAAAAATACTTTGTCAATGTAAAAAAAAAATTGATACTTCAACAAAATAAATTTGTAAAGATTGGACTATTAAAAAAAATGGGTTAAATTAACAAAGTTGGCATTGTTAGGAAAATCTTTGTAACAGTGACAAAGTTATTTGTTTCGATAATAAAGCCAATTTTGTTAAAAAAACAATAAAAGTTTAAAAAAAAAAAGATTTGCTAGGCTAACAAAGTTATTTGTTCCGGTAATAAAGCCAATTTTGTTAGAATAACTATAAAACTTCGCTGAAAGAATAAAAAATTGCTAAGCTATCAAAGTTGTTTGTTTCGATAATAAAGCTTATTTTTTTGGAACTACTATGAAGCATTGTTGAAAAATAACAAAAAAGTTGCTAAAATAACAAAGTTATTTTGTTGAAATAACATTTACAGTTTATCAGTTTGATAATTTTATTTTATTAAATCAAATAATAAACTTTAAAAATATGAAAAGTCACTTTTGAAAAATTGTTTAAGATAATTAGTTATTATATAAACTTATTTTGATTACGATACAAATTTCATTGGTTATATTTTTATGAAAGTTATTAAAAGTAACAAAGAATTTTGTTAGCTTATTTCAAGTCCTTGTTATTTAATTCAAGATTAATGTTTTTCTTTTGTTAAAATTTCATATTATAGTGTTAACGTAGCATATTTAATGTGTTACTACAGCAAATACTTAAGAAAATATATAAATTTATTCGAAAGAATAAATATTTCCTTTTTAAATAACGATTAAGAACAACTTTACAACTTCAAATTTGTTTACTAGAGCTAAAAACTTATTTAAAAAGTTATATAAAGGATTTTAATAGATAATCGATTTATTTTGATTACTGTACAATGTGACTTTGTTGAATGATTAATAATAATAGTATAAATGACGAATGTTTTTAACTGTTTTTTTTTAATGTTTTTTTTTAATGTTTTTAAATGTTTTTTTTTTTTTTTTTAAATTTTTCAATGTATTTTTTTGCTTTAGCTAAGATAATTATTTATATCAATAATATTCTTTTGTTACAACTTACAAGTAGTTTGTTATTGTAACAATAATCCTTCTGTTATAATAAAAAGTAAAATGGTTAGTTTTCATTATCTTAGCTGCAGCATTTCGATACTTTTACCTCTAAAATAGAGATATGGTTGATAAATTAAAAGATAAAATTATATTTAAATAATTTATTAACTAATTTTTAGACTTATATACATAGAAAAATCAAATTTTAATAATTAACTTAATCTATAATAAGACCTATAAAACGTTATAAGAATACTTACATAAAAGAAATACATTGTTTATTAATATTCGTAAGAAATTATGAACTTTTTTATTTACAAAGCACATTTAGATGTAATGTAATAGTTTAAATCAGTCATTTTGTGAATAATGCACTTAGGATAGTATGGTAATGAACTTAAACTACAGCTATCGTACTGGTCTGTTAATGCAACTTTGTAGGCATGGATTTCTTCACAAAATTCAAGAGTAAATAAAACTTGATATACAATACATGAATCAATGTCATTATGAAGTACATAATCAACAATCCCAAATACAGGTATCTCATAATCATCAACTTTAGCTACAAAAGCACTTCCGGTTTTATAAACTTTTCCATTAATTGTTAAATGAGATAAAATGACAGTATTTGTCCTAAATAATGCAGGAATTATTTCTACATTTTCAATATCTTTAACTTTGAAATGTATACATGGTCCTGTTTCCAAGCGCTTTGAGAACCCTTTTTTACTGTTTACTCGATACGCAAATTTAATTTGTTCTTTGAGACAAACTGTATAAGTTGTATTTTTTCTACTCGTAGTTACTATTGCGTGTTCGAGAATCATTTTATGTTTAGCTTCGCACCTAATAGTACTTAGGTTTTTAATCGGCCCTGATTGTTTACATACTTCACCATAATGTAAGGCTAAATGCTCCTTCGGTTTTTTTTTTCTTTTTGAAAATTTTTTGACGAAAAATATGGTGATTTCTTATCGATTCTTCTAATAATCTATGACCATCTTTTGGTAAAATACTAGAGTAAACTAAATCCGTGATATCTCTTAAGGCTAAATACAATTCCCAAACTTCATCTTTTGGAATTAAATCATAAACAAAAAAAGAAAATAGTATTACAAAGGTTATTGTTTCGTTTGCGTACATTGATAATTTTCCACATTTTAAATCACTCAACGTAATTGCAGGTGGGATATTTTTAATACTGTTCATATTATAGTCAAATGTTTTCATTCTATCATTTAGAATTTTTAAAGAAAAGTATTTTTTTTGGATTATATAATAACTTAAAATATCGATCATATCAAATTTTAAATTACCTTCTGGCCAGTCATGCATTTCGTCAACATAATAATTTTCATACACGTGAAAATACTTTACATCATTCCAAACGCTTCTTTCGTTAATACCCATTGTTTCGTCACAATCAAGTTGGTAACTATTTTTTAATCTAAAAAGATTTGCATCTAACCTGCAGCTACACTGCATTATGCTTTTATGCATCTTACAAAACCGACAATAGTAATTTGAACTAAATAATTGAAATCCTAATATACCATTTACTGCTAAATTGTCACCAGTAATCAAACCTAAAACAAAGTAAACAGTTACTTCTTCTCCATCTAAAATAAATTTTAGCCCCACATCTTGTAAGAAGTTGACTTCATCGACTATTTTTCTAAAAATACTTGAATTGCCAAAGTCAGCTCTATCAGATGCATTGCATAACGCAACAAGTAAAATATTATCTACTAAAGCGCGTTGTTCAGGAGGTATAACTGGAGAAGTACAATAAGTAGCAGCTATTTTCTGGGTATTATTATGTGGTCCTTGAGAATTATTAAATTGACATTCATCATGATAAAGGAAGTACGGTACTGCTATTTTATCTTTATAATACAATTCTTTTTTTCTTTTCCAATATTCTCCTTGAATAAAATTAGTTACTACGTCAGTTTGATTGTACAAATAAGTCATATAATCAAGTACAGATTTTAGTACACCAGGTAATCCGAAAAATTGAAAAAAAGTTAATCTCATAGGCACAAAGTATGCGTAAACTGAAGATCTTTCAGTTCTTACTTGAGTATCTTTATCTATCACTCTTTCACAGTCACCAACCAAATAAGGCACATGTGTAATGAGACCACGAGTTTTTAATTGTTTTAAACGTAAATATTCACTTTTATATGTTGCAAACGGTTTTAAAACTGCGTGAAATATTGATTTTACATTTTCATTATCATCAGTTTCAATATTTAATTTTTCAAACTGAAATAGAACGTATTCTTCTATATCGAACAATATATTACCAATGAAACTTTCAGTAGAATCTAAAATTTCTTGAACAAATGATCGTGGAATTTTTGAAGCATAAAATTTACTATAATATTGAAATAAATATTCATGAAAATTTCGAGTAAGATCATCTATTTTTAGTTCACTTATATTTTCTTCATTATTTTCAACAACAGTAATTTTATTATTATTTAGATTTCTACTATTCAAGTTTATATTGGTATTTAAAGTTTGAACACCACTTGCATTCTTATTTCTACTAATCAGAGCGTTTTTAGGTCGAGAATAAGTAAAGTCATGCTCAGTTTGCAAATGCCTCGCAAACATTTGCCATGCGCTATAATCTCTAGGGCAATTTCTTTCATTACATCTAAATACTTTTATATCTTTTATGCTATGTCTTATTCTAAGATGAACATGTAAATCATCGATAAACCTAAAATTTTTTGAGCAGTTTAGTATGATACAAGTAGGCATGACTTTATGTAATTGGTACGAAAATAAACATTTATGCTCAAAATTATAAGTCGTAAAGTGAGATTGACGAGAATTGACTTTATCGATCCAAATTTAATTCTTTTTCTTTGTTTTGTAAATCATTAAGAACAGTTGACACTTCAGGTGTCACGTTATCCCATACGGTACTTATACCATATACATATTTCTGGAAAACCAACCACGCAGCTTCACTTTGGCAAGGGTACAATGCATGCAACGCCTGAAATGACTGAAAGCATACCTCCACTGCTCTTTTTGGATCAGCCACGTTGTAAAAGTACCCATCAATGAACACTTGAGATTCTATGTTTTCTTCTCCTATCACGACTACAAGAGGTTGTAGAGTTTTGCCGACTGAGGAACACTTATCTGTTATGCGTTGAATGGCTAATGTTCTATCTCCGATCACCTGTAAAATACATTAAAAATATTTATTTTGAATTTGAAAAAATTAGTGTTATGATAACTTGAGTAAATTTAATTTGAGACTTTAGAAACTCTACATAATTCATGTGCGCGTTGATTCGACGAAATAAAAATTTTGAACAACGTTCTGTTTAATAAATTAAGTTTTGAAATATATTTTAAATTATTCAAAGACTTATCCACTGTACAAAAAAATTCACAATTATTTCATAATTGAATAATAGAAAGAAGTATACTGTAAAATTACGAAAAGTGGTCTATTTTCTTATTAACTGTTATATTTATTAGTGCATTATAATGTTACTTACAGTTACGTCGCAACAAGAATCCTTCTTGAACTTCTATTTTAGAAGCGTGCCATGTACTGTTTTTTCCAGTTATGATTTTTCCATCAAATAAACTTGAAAACCATTTCAAAATTACAAGATCACTTTCCCCTAAAAAAATGTTTAGTTTTTAGGAATAAATAAATCTTAATGCGCCGATAAGGGGTCGTGCATAAAATACGTTGACACTTTTATGGGGGGGGGGATAAATTAAAACCTACCGATGGTAACGCTAGGGGGGGGGGTAGGTAAAACAATGTAACGTTGAAAAATTCATTTTTAAAAATAAGTTTAGAGGTTCCCGAAGAATCAACGATAGAGGTTTCAATGCCCATTACAGCGATATAGGTACTTGGGTAGTTGAAGGAATTCAATTTATTAAAGATATATAAAAAAAATAGTATCCCTTTTAGAAATAATCAATTGGAATCGATAAGAAACGATAGAAGACAAATTTCAATTAATTTCAATTGTGTTTCTTAATAAGGTCAACACGATTGAGGACGATTACGCATTATCGATTTCTCAATCGTTCTCAATCTGTGCATAATGGACAAAAGCACCTTTTTTGGACATAAATCACCTTTTTTTGTGAAAAAATTCAACTGAAAGTACAATTCTAAATAGATTTTTATTTTATTTTTTATTTTTTATAAATGAATGTAAGTCCTCAAAATTTCATCAAATCCTTCAAAATGACTGTAAATCATTAATATCCTATAAAATCATTAGAATTGTTAGAAACTGAACTGAATTTCTTGTTTAAGGTTTTTAAAAAAAACCGTTAAAATTCCCTGAACTCCCTTCATATATTTGGATAACTTAAAAATCTTTTAACATTTGTAAAATCCCTTCAAATTAATTTTCAAGTGAGTTCCAAAGAACTTTAAAGGATTTTAAGAGATTTATGTGATTTTTGACATTTTTAAAAGACATTAGGGCATTAGAAAATATTTTAAAAGAGTTCAAGTGATTTTAAATATCTTCAAATGATTTAAAAACTATTTCAAAGTATATTAATAAATTTAAAATATTTAAATCAAAGTTTCTTATTTAAGAACAACTTAAACATTTCTTTTAGTTCAAATTTTCAACGGTACCACTTCTATTCTTCAAGCGATATTAAAGAAACTTTATGAGATTTCGAATGATTTTAAGAAATTTAAAGCAATGTTAAAGAATTTTTAAGAATTTGAAGGAGATCTTAATGGATTTTAAGAGATTTACAATAATTTTAAGTAATTTTAAAATATTTAAAAGAGTTTCAAGATTTCTTTTTTTTTTAAGAGTATTTACGTCATTTTAAATGAGTTTAAAGAATTTCAAGCCATTTAAAAAGAACTTTAAAGTATTTCAGAAGATTTTAAATGATTTTGAAGAATTTTAAAATTTTATAAAAGAATTTTAAAGATTTTTAGGATTCTCAAGAAACTCAAAGTAATTTTGAATCAATTTGAAGAATTTCAAACGATTGAAAAGAAACTTTAAATAATTTGAAGAGCTTTTAAGGGGTTCTTGGGGATTTTTTAGAGATTCTAATGCATTACAAAATGTTTTAATGAGTTCAAGTCATTTTAAATGATTTTAAAGCACTTGAAGTGATTTTTAATATATTTTAAAGCGGTCTAATAGATTTCAAAATAAAATAAAATATTTTAAGGATTTCAAACGCTTGTGATTTTAATAAATTTACAGAAGTTTTGAAGCATTTCAAAATATTTCGAAGAATTTCAGTGATTTTTAATTAATTTAAAAATTTTAAACATTTAAAAAAAAACTTTTACAATTTGTACGTGATTTCATGTAATCTTGAATGAACTGGTAAAAATTCAAGGGTATTTCAAAGAAACATAAAGGAGTTTTAGGGGATTTTCAGTGATTTTTGAGAATTTTTCAGAGATTGTAAGACAGTACAAAATATTTAAAAGGAGTTTAAATGATTTGAATCCTTTGAAATCCTTTTAAATTTTTACAAATATTAAAAAAAATTTTTAAACACTTTGAGAATCACTTTAGATTTTTAAAATTCACTTTATCTCCTTTAAAATATTTTTTAATGCCTGAGAATCTCTAAATGATTGCCAAAAATCACTTAAAAACTCTTTAAATTCTTTAATGTTTCTTTGAAATCCCTTGAAAGTCTTAAAATTCAGTGAAAATAACTTTAAATGTCTTGAAAATCTTAAAAATCTTTTAGATCTTTAAAAATTACGGTCATTTCTAAAAAAAACATTAAAATTCACTCAAAAACTATCAGGTGATTTTTGTCTGTAAAAAAATACTTTTGTTCACTATGCGCTGATTGAGAACTATTAGGAACGATTGATTATTGGAGGAAACGTTATCATTCTCAATCTTGTTGACTCAATTTAGAAACAAATTTAAAGTGGATTGAAATTTCTCTTCTATCGTTTTCAATTGTTCACAATGGGTTATTGTTAGAAAGGATTATATATTTAGAGTAATCTAATTTCGTTCTTAATAATAATTAATATTAAATGTATTCAAGTAGTGTCATAAAACATTAAATTTTTTATAAAATCTGAGTTGGTCAACGTTACATGGGGGGGGGGGGGTACGTCGCTAGTTTACGAGTGTCAACGCAGTGGGAGGGAGGGGTAAAAAAAATCGGAAAATTGTCAACGTAATTTATGCAGGACCCTTAACTTATTATCATTTTTACATTTTAAAACGCAATTTTTTTATAAATTATTTTTAATTTAGTAAGTAAAAATTCCAGTAATTTACAAGTCTTAATATGTTAGCTAATTTACCTTCGTCATTTCGATTCTTCAACCCCGCCACTACTTTACGAAAAATAGGCCATTTGTTAACGAGGGACAACGTTGTATGTGGATATAATATTTTAAAATCCTCTTCAAGCTAAAAATGTAACGTTACTATTAAAATGTATTCAAGCAAAATATTATCAATTTTAATAAAGTAAGTTATATGTATATCTCACTAAGTTGTATCCTTTTGGCTGTGTCAACGCTTTGTACTGTTGAAAATAACCCGTGATCGTTAAAATACTTTTCTTAGGAACAACAACTTTTGCTTTTTTGTTTCTCTTCACGAATGGTGCATCTGATTCTTGCAATACTTTTACACGAACTGAACTTGTTTCTCTCCATTTTATAAGTACGGTATCCCAAGGTTCAAAATAATTTTTTAACCATTCAAGCATTTCATTTTCATTTTCTACAAAAAAAGTATTTAGTGATGAATATTTGTAATAATATGAATTGTTGTTTTCTAAACAAGTAGTATAGTTGAGGGACGTTAGGCAGATCTTTTTTTATTGAAAACCAACCTGATATTACTGTTTTACTTGATTCAGCTTCATGAATTCTTGTTCCATTTCTCACTCCTCGCATTCGAAATGTGCGTGTTATACGAATGTATGCATTATAATAACATCCACTTGGAACTTTATCACCGTAGGCAGTCGTAGAGCGAGGAGTGTAATATGATAACTAAAAATTTTTTTAAAAATTACAATTTACATAAAACCTAATGAATATATATTTATAAAACAACATACCGAAGTTGTTCCTTCAAACAATTCACTTGAGATGCGTGCTAATTCAATAAACCGTTCCGGAGTTATCCTGAAAAAATTAATAAATGAAAATAGCATGTCTATTTTACAACTTTAATACATTCAAGTTTCCTATAAGAAAAAATTCAACTAACTTATGATTTGGCTCGTCGCCGATTTCCCCTGTTACCACCAAATCTGACAATTTGCTTTTTACAGATTTACTCAAACGTTTAATCTTTTCGAATTCAGTTATTAAAGATTTTCCTGTAGCACAATTGAGGTAACGCCAAAGTTCCTGGAAATAGTTCATAAAACTTTTATAAATAAATTTAACAAAAATATAAATAATTTTTAATAATTCAAAATTCTTAATAATTTAACTAGCATTTTTTACGAAAAAAAGTAACTTACCGATTCTTTCGCTTTCTTAAAGTTAAATTTTCCAATGTTGATGACATTTGGTTTTGCTTTAGGCGTATTGCTATGTGAAAGAGTTTCAGCATTATCATTTAATGATGAAGTCGACGGTTGCGAATCACGTTGTGAATCATCTGCAATACTATTTGCTTCAAAATTTTGGGTGATGTTTTGCCCATTTTGAGTCTTTTGATTTATTATTTCACTTCTTTTTCTTTGAAAATCATCTATTTTTGACCAAAGTTTAGTTAAAGGACCCAATTTTAATGTAGGAAGCAATGACTTTATTTCTTCTTTTTTTATGACTTTCAATGCATCGATGTCTATTTCTTGCTCTGTTAGAACACGCAAATAAATAAATATTATTGTTTTAATTTTATGAAAAATTCTTAATTCAAAACGTTTTGTTACGGACGCTAATTTTAATTCATTTTAAAGGTGCAGGCAAGCTCAGACGCTTTTCTGGTTGAGCGTAAGTCGTAGGCGGAGGCGTTTGGTTAGAAACTGTATATTCTAATGGGTTGAGTTATACTCAAGGTGCGTAGCGTAGCAGCGTGCAAGTTTTTTTTCTATAGGTTTTTCTTACGCCTCCGCCTACGCCTGACGCCTAACCAGAAAAGCGCCTGAGCTTGCCTGAACCTTAAAACTTTTTGAAGTGCAGCTCTGCCTGACCGAACAAGGACGCAAGCTAGATTCTATTTTCTAAAATAGGAAAGTCCTCAAATGTGAAACAGGGAGAAAAAGGGACCTTGGCTCCCCTCGGTACTGACAGGGCCAGGCATTTGAGTTCTTGACCTAAGACGAAAAACACGCGCGGCCGTTTTTATCCAAATTTACATCTCTCTCCTGTTAGCATCGTTTTGAGTGTCGTTTTCTTTGTATATTTTACTTTTATCAGTGTTTTCTTCATCTACGCTTATAGTTTCATTTATATCTATTTTTTAACCAAAGAATATTTTTCAGTAAAGTGCAATAGACAATTTAGACTCTGTGCAATTAAATATTAGCGATTTTAATGTAACAAAATTATTGCAATCAATTCAAAGTTCTTTAAATAATAAATAGAATTTTATTGCATTTCGCGAGTGTTCACTTATTTTGAAATCACATTTAACTTATCACGTTTTTGCCCCCTTCACTCAAAGTTCGCGTTTTATGAATAACACGTTTATTTTAATAAATAACAATTTGAACACAGTTTTGCAGAGGATTCCTATGAGCTATTTTTATAGAGTGTAAGATGACACCATAAGTGTTTAGTAGTGTACTTGTAACTGCCGTAGTTTATTAATAGTACATTATGTACCACGGGGCGTAAGCCGGTATTATACGCCTCCTGTGAGTTTGAAACACAAGTCGTAGGCGAGCGCTAAGGGTGAGGCGAAGACGAGTATTGCAAACACACAAAGCTTATTACCGACTTAGCTCTGTGGTACACATACTTTATACACCAAGGGCATTATTTGCAAGTTTCGTGCCCCTGATTATCATGCAACACAGGGGAGGATTGACGTGCGTATGGAATCGGTACAATTCACTTTTAGAACCGGTTAACAAGATTTTCACTGAGCTGGTTGATACTTCCTGGTCTGTCTCTCAATTGTAAGGAAAATTTTGAAATTCCTCGTACATTTTGCAAAATTTTTGAAATTTTTGAAAAAGTTTGGAAATTATTGGAAATTTTTTAAAATTATGGATATTTTTTTGAATCTTTGTAAATTTGTGAATTTTTTTGAAATTTTAAAAAATTTCAAAATTTCCTAAAATTTACAAAAATGATTTAAAATGTCCATAATTTTCAAAAAATGTCAAAAATTATCAAAGTTCTCAAAAAAAAATTCAAATTTCCAAATTTTTTTCAAAAAGTTCAAAAAATTATCAAAACTCCCCCAAAAAAATCCAATTTCAAAAAATTTCAAAAATCCCCCCCCCCACCTATTCACAATACGTATTTCTTCAATGCTTAAATGGTACCGAAGACAATAAAGCATAGGAGGAGAAAGCAAATGCGCACTATAATAATGCCTTAATATTGTAATTGTACAGTGATAAGGCTATTATTGTACTGCTTCCACCACTGACCAATAACGGGCTACTTAAGTAGCTGAAAGTAGGCACGTAAAACGCGCGAATAACGCCTGCGGTGTATATATACGCTTTTATTTGACTTGAGGCTAATTTTTCTTTTAATCGATCGGGCATCGATGACAATTTAAGAATAAAAACTTGGTTTTTTATTTTTAATATTAAAATTTTTTTTTTTATTGTTTAAGAGTTTTAAATCACAGGCGTATACTAGAGTGACTCAAAAATACATTGCAAAACATTTTTTAAATGCTAGAACATGTCTACTTTTTTTATTGATTTTTTATTTTCAGCGTTGCCGCAAGGGCCTCGAAAATACATGGGATTTAACATGGGAAAACGATGATTTTGAGAAAAATGACGTTAACTTTAAATTGTTACCCCTCCTATCCCCTTCTTCAGTGTTCCAAAAATGACCCGAAAAACTGAAATGGACAATTTTAAACAAAATTGGCACAAAAGAGCTTTGTTTTTCCGCATATCTGATAACACATTTAGAAATACTTATAATATAAATATTATATATATATATATATATATATAAATTCAAATATTTATGCTTTAAGCAGTTTTAAATTGTTTAAACATTTTCTTAATATTTATGTTTAAATTTCTTCAAAAAACAGGTAGAGACCTTGAATTTTTTAATTTGCTTAACTTTGTTGCTTATAATTAGATATTTACGAAAATCAGATGTGATTACATTTGTTCCAATAATTTTTTTCCTGACAACTCATCAGGGGGTCATTTTCTGCGTTTAACCGGACAATCAGACATCGTCAGAAATACCTATTCAAGTTTCAAACGGTATTTAATTATTTAAGCAATTTATTATTATTTATTTAACTTTCTTCAAAAAACAAGTAGAGAATTCTAGTTTCTGTTAAATTTGCTTAACATTGTCGCTTATAATTAAATATTTACAAAAATCAAATGTTGTGCGACTATTTATACAACAAGTATGTATATTTTTAAACAATTTACATTCGTTTAAATAATTATTTTTTTCTAAAAACACATCAGGAGGGTGTTTTTTGAGTTTAACCGGACAATCAGACATTCATATAAATATACTTATTTAGGTTTTAAGAAGTTTTCAATTGTTAAAACAATTTCTTATTATTTATGTTTAACGTTCTTTAACAAACAGGTAGAGAGATATACTTTTTTTTTAATTTGCTTAACTTTGTCGCGTATAATTAAATATTTTCAGCACTACTTAGAGAAAATAAAACGTTTTAGGCACTTTAAAAAAATATTTTAAACAAAAAAAAATTGTTTTAAGAAATACAAATTTATTGCTAAGTTTGAAATAAATGGTAAGAAATTGTTTAACCAATTAAAAACCGCTTGAAACACAAATAAGTATTTCTAACTATGTCTGATTTTCCGGTTAAACGCAAGAAATGACCTTCTGATGTGTTGTAAGGAAAAAAATATTATTTAAACAAATGTAAATTGTTTAAATAAACAAGAATTTGTTGCAAAAATAGTGAAATAACATCTAAATTTCGTAAATATTTAATTATAAGCGACAAATTTAAGCAAATTAAAAAAATTGAGCTTTACCTGTTTTTTGAAGAAGTTTAAACATAAATATTAAGAAATTGTTTAAATAATTGGAAACTGCTCAAAGCATAAATAAGTCTTTCTAAAAATATCTGATTATCCAGTTAAACGGAAAAAATGACCTCCTTTCGTTTTATCAGGAAAAAAATTATTCAAACAAATGTAAATTGTTTTAACAATTGCAAATTAGTTGAAAAAAAAATATGTGAACTATTTAGTAACAACAAGTTATAGTTAGGAAATGGAAAAACAAAGCTCATTTGTGCCAATTTTGGTTAAAATTGTCCATTTCAGTTTTTCGGGGCATTATTGGACTCTGAAGGAGGGGGAAGGGGGGATAAAAATTTAGAGTTGTTTATCAGAAATTATTCCTTGAATACTCCTCAAAAAGTTCTGATAACGTCCCGAAAGCTATCTATGAACCCTGAAATGTTAACCTCATTTTTCTAAAAATCATCGTTTTTCCATGTAAAATTTTATGTATTTTTTGAGGCCCTTGTGGCAGCACTAAAAATAAAAAAATAAAATAAAAAATAGGCATAGGCTTTTTCGAGAACCTCACAAAATGGGGGGGGGGGGGGGTGCGTTGGAAAAAAAGAAAATTTATTTTGAGCCACCCTAGTTTAAAACTGTAGGTATAAGTGTTGCTCTGTAAATATACACAAAACGGCACAATAGAGACGAAAAAGCATGCCCACTCTTGTACTGTGAATCCCCGTTCTCCACTCTCGTACTGTGAATCCCCGTTCCTGGCTCTTGCACATTTTCTTTTGACTACTTTTATTAAATAAAAAAGGCACACACGGAAATTTCTGGTAACCACTTATTGCTAAAATGATAATTTGACCTATCATAGATGAATTGCATTATAGTTTTGCCAGCCTTCGAATCATATTAAATAGAAATGCAAAAAGTTTATAATATGTATTGTAACCAATCCTCCTTGCTTTTCTTTTTGCAATTCACGAAACACAAATTGTTTTCATCACAATAATAAAGCAATTTATAAATTTTTTTTAAAGTTATAAATCATGCAAATTTTTTCTGATACTAACTTAGTAATTTCTGATGTTAAATTTTTATCGATTACTGGTCTAAATAATTTTTTTGGGTGATTCAATCCAATTCAATTAGATTATTACAATTTCACAAATAGGAAAAAGAAATAATCCAAAAATATTTCATATATATTTCTAAAATTGCTATATTTAGTGCAAACTTATTACAAAAAAATTTTTTAATAAAAAGATTTCTTTCAAGAAATTGAGTTAAAATTATTCAGACTCAATTAAAAGAAATCAGAAAATATTCATGAACAAAACCCTACAAATTGGAACGAATCTTTTGTTTAGTGTCTCTATTTAACAATTTTAAAATTAAGATAGAACAGAAATCCATTCTATCATGAATAATTTTATGCAAAATGAGCATGAAAAAGATTCAAAATTAAAAAATAGATTTCTAGACCACCTCACTTTTCGGCTCATTAGAGACAAAAATAACCAATTGAAAAAAGAGGGAGAAAAGGAGAAAAAGTCAACCAAAAATACCAACCTCTCACTTTTTCTTTTATCCGTCTTTTTTATACTACCAAGGAACCAACATGTTTCGGAGTCAATTTAAACTCCCTCATCAGGGATTATTTATAGGAAACTACAAGGTATGACAAAAATATATTATTATGCCAATTGGAAAAATCAGAAACATAATACCTGCCGATAAAAATAATATATATATATATATACATGTGTACACTCGCATACACATATACAAACAGAACACTAATCACTTTTCTTTAAAAAAGGATTAATTAATCAAAATTTTGTATTCATTAGTGAAAAATTGACAAAGGTATACAAAACATTATTATTCATAATAAGAATTAGAAAAGAATTTAAAATTCAAAGAATATTTTAAATTAAAAAGAAGAAAGATGGTTATTATGACCTGAAAATTATTAACCCCGACACTGATTAAAAAATTTTTTGAAAGAAAACAGGAACGAAAAATTGCGGAACTTTTTGTTTTAAATTTATATTGAAAGGGAACAACTATTTTAAATGAAAATATCGCTAACAAAAATTACGTGGTGAAGATTCAAAGAACCGAGGCAAACTAAATTTATTTTTCAACTCGAAAACTCTCAAAGCATGAAAATATTTTAGAGATCGTTTCCTCCCATTTTTAAGAGAAAGAGAGAGAGAGAGAGAAAAGAAGAAAAGACCCTTTTTATTTTTATAGCTTTTCGGACAAGTGACATAGTTTTCAAGCGGTCCTCTCAAGATTAACCCAAAAATCATAAAATGCACATGTTACCAAAAATTTTTCTTACAGAATTGAAAGAAACACAAAATATAAGAAAACGTTCCAAAAATCATTATCAATTATTCAGAAATGAATACAAAAATAAGATATCCAATGTGATCTGAAAATAAAAGACATAAGTAAAAAAA
>CAKNYM010040522.1:0-40016 GCA_932195095.1 Andricus curvator
TTCTTACAGTTAAAAAACCATTTAGGAACATCTAAATCCAAATCAATCCTACATAAAACAAGTTTGCTTCTCTTGAAAGAAAGAATACAACATACCAAATTTGCCTTGCACACTACCTCCAAAAAACTATTAAAACTTCACCTTTTCTTATCAAACACTCTCAGATTTGACATTTGGTCCACATTGGACCGCATATCATTTGACCAATCCCAACGGATTAAAGATTTTTGCACTCAAAAACAAAAAACAAAATTTGACAAATTACTTCCAGTAAGGCACGCACCATTAACTAACACAGTAAAAAACATCTCCAACCATCCTCTCAGCAATGAAATGATTTCAGCCTTATCTAAAGGACATAACTTTGCAGTAGCTCCCTCCAAAATCCCGAAAGAAGAAATTATCAGTAATTTGGAATCCACAATATATACCCTTCCGCCCGAACAAGCGAATGACATACGTCGTAGGACGGCCAACATTTTACGTGAGGCCCAACTTCCCTCCTCAAACTTAACAAAACAAGAAAAAACAGCTATTAAAGAACTCAATCAGAATAAAGACATCATAATATTACCCGCAGACAAAGGAAATACAACAGTAATAATGAATAAAGAAGACTATAACAACAAAATCATGGACCTTCTCACTGACGATACATATAAAAAACTTAAAAAAGACCCTACAAAAACAATAGTCAGAAAAACAAAAACCCTTCTAAAAGATTCAAATCTTGACAGCGAAACAATATTTAAATTAAAACCTACTAATCCCATCTCTCCAAAACTTTATGGACTCCCAAAAATTCACAAAAATAACATCCCACTCAGACCGATCGTCAGCGCAATAAACTCACCAACTTACAACCTAGCACGCTTTCTCGCCAAAAAACTGAATCCCTTTACAGGAAACTCCATCACACACGTCCAAAACTCTTTTGACTTCATCAGAAAAATACAACAGATTCACATTCAACCCCAAGACATCCTAGTGAGTTTCGACGTAGTATCTCTCTTTACAAAAGTACCAATCTCTGATACAATCGATATTATCAAATCCTTTGCAAACTTCCCCTCCAATCTCACACCATTGATAGAACACTGTCTCACTAATACCTATTTCTCTTTCAATAACGAATTCTATGAACAAACCTCAGGTGCAGCAATGGGATCTCCAATCTCACCTGTAATAGCCAACATCTTCATGGAAAATCTAGAAACTAAAATTTTTAACAAATCCAAGCTTAAACCGGAATTT
Organism: Andricus curvator; assembly: GCA_932195095.1. NCBI lineage: Eukaryota > Metazoa > Arthropoda > Insecta > Hymenoptera > Cynipidae > Andricus > Andricus curvator. The sequence continues at coordinate 1,255 of CAKNYM010040522.1, forward strand.
TGGTGCCGTTACGTTGACGACACTTTTGTCATCTGGAGACATGGACTTGATGAATTACACAAGTTCTTCGATTTCATCAATCAATTACACCCTAATATCAAATTCACCATGGAAATAGAACAAAACGGAAAATTGCCTTTCTTGGACGTACTAGTTTACAAACGATCTGATAACACATTAGGACATGAAGTTTACAGAAAACCTACCCATACAAACAGATACCTACATGCCTCCTCCCACCACCACCCATCTCAAAAGCAATCGGTCATCAATTCCCTTGTATACAGAGCTGTCTCCATAACAGATAAAGATAACTTACAAAAAGAACTACAAAATGTTAAAAAATCCCTAATACAAAACGATTACACAAACAAACAAATTAATAAAGCAATAAGAAAATACACTCAACAAAACAAGTCAACACAACCTACTGAAGAAAGAGAGAGAAAAATGACCACCACCCTACCCTACATTCAAGGTATCACAGAACAAATAGGAAGAATTCTCAACAAACACAACATCAAAACCATATTTAAACCACCTGCAAAAATAGGACAACTTCTAAACAACCCTAAAGATAAAAAAGAACCTTTCAGTGATCCGGGAATATATAAAATCCCTTGTTCTTGTGGCAAAGTCTATATTGGAGAAACCGGGAGGGCGGTAAGTCAACGTGTAAAAGAACATGAGAGTAAAGTCAGGCTAAAACATTTCACGCAATCAGCAGTAGCTGAGCATCATATTGAAACAGGACATAGCATTTTATTTGAAAAAACAACCGTAATCGCAAAAACGTACAATAAATTTCCAAGAAAGCATAGAGAAGCAATCGAAATCTTAAAACACCCTAATAACATCAATAGGGACAATGGATATAATACCAATCCGATTTGGCTTTCTGTCCTCCCGGGTTTTTTAAAAAAGACTTGATTGGCCAATCAAGTTCAACCAGCCCACACCAGGGGGCGCTCTGGCCAATCACAGGCATCGTAGAGAATACATACCTAAGAACAACATGACCTGAGACTTCAGTTTCAGGTCAGCCCTGAAGAAGTGAACTGCAATGTTCACGAAACGTCGGCAACATTCATAGTTTCGCTCACGATTGAAACCCGAAAAATCTTTGAATTTTTAATTTAAATTTATTACACCTCCTACCATAAAATGTTTACAGAAAAGCTTATAGGTCTTCTCAAAAACAACAATTTTGATATCCTAACTTTTTTTCGTATCTCGCGTTATTTGGGTCAAAATTGGAATTTTCAAGAAAATTCAAAAAGTTTTTATGACAATCTTGAAGGGCTTTTGAGGAGCAACGTTGTTCTTTTCTTGATTTTTTCATATAGTGCATTGTTTGGCTTAAAATTTTCATTTTCGTTTCCTTTTTGAATTTTGTAAATGCTATAACTGTCATAATTTTCTTTTTATCGGAAAAAGTCATTTGGATAAAATGTGCCACTTTTCGAGTACTACGAACAGCCCTACATGACCTTTTCAGGCCTTGAAACAGTGTGCCAAAGGGCAATCCAATCGGACAATTGTTCACAGACGACGACAACAGCAGGCAGACGCCGAAGTAAAATCTATTTTTACATTCTCATCAAAGAAGGTATTAGATTTGTGTAAAATTAGACCCCCCCCCCCCCCGTTGCTGTCAAATTTCCACGTTTTGAGACCCCCTAAATCCGAAAAACAGGTTTTTATGGATGTGTCTGTCTGTCTGTTTGTCTGTACATTTTTAGTTTGTTAGTACGATAACTTTCGAAAAAATTACCAGATTGGATTGGCCTTTTGTATACTCTTCAAGTTTCCTAACATGAAGATCAAGTCCGTTAGCCAGCTATTTTGGATAAAAATTCAAAAAGTGAGCGCATTTTGAAAATTTTTTAGACCAATTTTTTCTCAAGATTAAAAATTCTATGTACGGTTATTAGTAGTACTCAAAAAGGCAAAAAATTTATCTCAATGACTCTTTTTGATAAAAAAAAAATTACCGGAGTTATAGCATTTACAAGAATCCAGAAAACAAACGAAAATGAAAATGTTAAGCCAAACAACGCACGATATGAAAAAATGTCAGGGAGAGAAAAACGTTGCACTTTCAACATCCTACAAGATTGTGACAACAACTTTTTGAATTTTTTTGAAAAATGGAAAATTCTAGTTTAGGCCGCACAAAAAATAATGAAAAATCAAAAATTCCATTTTACGGTCAAACTATGCAAGATACGACAAAATACGAATGAACCAAAATAGTGCACCCAAAAAAAGATCTACAAATTTGTTATCATACACTTTTTGATACGACGCGTAGTTTTTGTTTTATTCATAAAAAACAGCATTGAAAATAGAAAAATTAAATTTTTAGACGAACAACACAAGCTACGAAAAAAATGAAAAGACAAAATTTGTTTATCCAAAAAGAAGCAACAGTTTGTTATAATCATGTTTCTATAGGATGCGCAGTTTTTTTTATTCGTGAAAATAACAGTGACAATAAAAAAACATCACGTGCGTTCTAAACTACGACCCAAGACAGATTTATGTGTAAACATCTTCGGTAAACGGTAACTGAAATTAAAATCTTACATGAAGCAAATAATAACTCACGCACATGTAGGAGTATAAAAATTGATTTTCGCTTATATGTAATGTCGTGCAAAAGTTTGTGGACATCTATTTTCCAATAGGTTGAACAAGCATCCTAGTTTTAATAATAATAACCTGTAGATTTTGTCTCAATTATTGCATTAAAGGTGATAAAAGTACCCGTTATATGGCCATAAATGAAAGCCAGTATGTTAATTTTATTAGAAGTTGTTTGAAAAAACGTCAAATGTTAATTTTTCCGAAAAATATCAATAAATTCTGAAATAACCATTTTTAGAAATCATTCTTCAATTCTCAAAAACATTTAAATTAATATATTCATAATTAAATGCTTTTATTCAATTTCAAATTCTATTCCAATATTATTGCATTCTAAAATATTCCATTTTTTAAGCATTCAGTTTGAAAATTTTTAATTAAAAAATGTGTGTTTCAATATTTAGCAATATTTGACTGTTTATTTAAAATAAAAAAATTATAAATAAAATATCCGAAAATAAACTAAATGAAATTGAATTATATAAAATAAAATAAACCTCGAATCGTTCGAATTTCAGGGTGCTGAATGTAAACTTTAAAATTTTCATTTTTAAAAATTTTTAATTTGTAATCGACATTTTTCAATTCAGATTTTTCAAGAAACAACTTATAATCGCTAAATTGTACTGTTTTTAAGTTAACATTGTTTCAAAATGATATCATTTTGAACACATACAAATTTCTTGATTGATTGCTCAAACTATTTTAGTTCTTAAAACGCATTCTGTTCCAGGTCTGCTTAGTCAAGCTTTGCTTATGAAATACTGATGCGGGCCTATATGATTTCTGTGAAAGAACTCTGGACCCGCTTTGAGGTTCGCTATGTCTGTTATAATAAATTTAAAATAAAAAAGTAACAATTAAATATTCAAAAATAAAAAAAATTGAAATTGAATTATTTAAAATAAAATGAGGCTCTAATCGTTAAAATTTCAGAGTGCAGAATGCAAACTTAAAAATTGTAATTGCTTCATTTTCTTTTAATTTTTAATTTATAAGTGACATTTTTTAATTTGAATGTTTCGATAACAATGTAAAATCCTTTAATTGTAGTGTTTCAACCTAAAATTGTTTAAAAATGATATAATTTTGAACACTTAAAAATGTATTGATTCATTCTTCAAACTATTTTATTTCCTAAAACGCATTCTCTCCTTTGCCTGCTTAGTTAAGCTTTGTTTATAAAATACCGATGCGGACCGGTATGAGTTCTCTGAAAGAACACCTTGTATCGCACTTATGTTACGTATCTACATTTAGAATTAGGCTAATTATATTTCAGGAAGGAGAATAATAAAAATGGAAATTTCATTATAAAAAATTCATTATTAGGACACTTATCATTATTATTAGACATCTAAGTACTCAAAAATTATAAGAAAAATATTGAAAATTGTTTCTTTTTTTCAAATTAGACACAGCATATTTTCCTCCTGTTTGTAAATGATTTACAATTGTTTAAACAATTATTATTCGTTTAAAAATATATTTTTCTCTGTAAGTCGTGGAAAATTATTATTTTCGAGATATAAATTCCAGAGAATAATAACTTGTTACAATTTGAGAGAGAAAAGATTGTTTAAACACATGGAAATTGTTTAAATAATTACCAATTTTGTAAAAAAACAAAATATGTTCTTACCATTCATAAAATCTATCACTTATATCCCGAAAACAATAATTTTCCACCTTTTGGTCGGTGAAGAGAAGTAAGCGTCCGGTATGTGACATAAGACACAACGCGTGTTACAAAGGCTTGCGTTACACTTTCCAGCATGGTTTCATTTGAATCAGGCGCGACTCCCCATATCGAGGTCTAAGATGTTTACACATCAAAAATCAAATATTTGGAAAAAAATGCAAGGTACGAAAACAGATAAATGAACAAAAATTGTGCATTAAAAAAAGATTGACAAATTTGTAATCAATTTTTGTTATAAGAATACATTCAAAATGAAAAAAATAGCTTTTAAACGCTAGGATGCGTTTTTTACATTCTCAGCAGAGAAGGTATTAGATTTGCGTAAAACTTGACCCCCCCCCCCCGTTTTTGTCAAAGGTCCACGTTTTGAGACCCCCTGAATCCGAAAAACAGGTTCTCTACGAATGTGTCTGTTTGCCTACATGTATGTATTTAAATTTTTAGTTTGTTAGCACGATAACTTTCGAATGAATCGACATATTGCACTGGGCTTTGGTCTACTCTTCAAGTGTCCTACACTAAAGGTCAAGTTCGTCAGCCAGCCATTTTGGATTTAAATTCAAAAAGTGAGCCCATTTTCAAGATTTTTGAGACCACTTTTTTCAAGATTTGAAAATTCTATGTACGTTTATTAGTAGTACTTGAAAAGATGAATAATTTATTCCTATGACTTTTTTTGAAAAAAAAAAAATACCGGAGTTATAACATTTACAAAATTCCAAAAAAAAAACGAAAATGAACATTCTATGCCAAAAAACGCACGATATGAAAAAAAGGCAATGAGTGAGTTCGAAAACGTCGAGATTTGATAAAATCCGCAAAAGTCGATTTTCACATAAAACCAATACCTTCTCATTCCGATGAGAATGTGAAAATACACTTTTACCATTTGAAAATCGCGGGCAAAATCGCGGTCAGAGATACCAGTCGCCATCAACGAGATGAATGCTGAAACGTCAGCGCCATCACCGTCGTAACTCTGAAGCAGATCTCTCGAATGCGCGAATTAATCTTGGAGAAACTTTTGACAAAGCTTGCTGATTACAAAAATATCGTAAGCATAAATGAACATGATTATGTTGATGAAAACTTCAGCTCTGCTTTTTGAACTGAATATAGTTACAAAATTATTCCTTATGGAATAAAAAAGAGTTTCGTTTTCAAAAATATCTCCCTGCCAATAAAAAAAATTGAGTAGTTAATAATTTCATATTTGATGCACTTCGCTGAATTTGCTGTCAAAATTACCTGCTTCCCATTTCTTCAATTGCAAGTAATTTTGACAGCAACTTCGACAAAAAAGAATAATTTGCTGTCAATAATGTTCTCTTTCCAAAAAATTACATTACAGTATATTTGCCTGCAAATTCCAAACTATTTCGGTATGTCAATAAGTTTCTCTTGTATTCAAACTTCAAATCATGTAACCAAAAAATTGAAAATGATCACAATTCATTAATTTTACTTCGTAAATCTGTTGGCAAAATTACACGTTTACAATCTAGCGGTGTAGAACCGAGGCTTTCCCGAATTTTTTTCAACCAAGACGTTCAATTTTCTACAAAAAAAGACTAATTTTTCACAAAATACATGAATTTCCAGACAAAGAGGTAAATTGTCAAATTAAAAAGATAAATTTTATACCAAAAATGAAATAGTTACATTTTCAATTAAAGAAATTAATTTTGTACTTAAAAAAACGAACAAAAAAAAAAGTTGAATTTTCAAGTAAAGAAATTACTTTTAAAATCAAATAATGAACCTTGAACTGCAACACTTAAATTTTGAATAATACAATCAATTTTCCAACAATAAACAACGTTTTAAAAAAAATAGTTGAATTTTTAAACAATAAAATGAATTTATAACAATGCGCTTCAACTGTCAACCAAGTAGTTGAATTTTCAACCAAGACACTAAATTTACACCAAAAAGACAAATTTTTAACAAACACATGAATTTTCAAGAATACAGTTAAAATCTCGACGAATTTTCACCCCAAAATAAAAAAGTTAAATTTTTTGTTAGAAAAATTATTTTTTACCAAAAATACGAATCATCCAGAGAATAGCTTTAATTTTCAAACAGAAAAATAAATTTTCAATCAATTATGTAGTTAAATTTTCAACTAAAAAATATAGATTTTCAACCATAAATCGAATGGATAAAGTTTCCATTGAAAAAATTAATTCTCAAGGAATGAAAACGTGTTTTCAAGAATATAGTTAAATTTTCAACGTAAGAATCAATTTGTAGTTGAATTTTCAAAGGAAGAGATTAATTTTTAGTTGAAATGATGGATGTTCAACTTGAATGCTTACATTTTCAGTTATAAAATAAATTTCCTCCTAAAACGAACGATTTTCCAACAAAATAGTTAAATTTTTTACGAATTAATTTTTTTCCAAAAAATACCAATTTTCAACAAAGCACATGCATTTTTCACCAAGTATTTAAATATTTGAGAAAATAGTTCAGTTTTCAACCAAAACGATGAATTTTCAAGCTTTTTAAATGAATTCATCAATATTAGTATTATTTATAAGAATTATTTTTGGGAGAATAATTAATTGATTATTATTATCCTCTTTTCTCGATTTTCCACCAAGAAGATGAATTTTCATCATCAAATACCTGAAATTGTCAGGAAAAAAATTAATTTTTATTAAAAAAAAAATTCTCAACAAAATAGTTCAATTTGCAACCAAATCCTTTTCAACTAAAGCCCAGAATGTTTGACCAGAAAAGTGAATTTCCAACCAAGTAGTTGAATTTTTAACTAAACAAGCTAAATTTTCAACTAAAAATGGAATAGTTAAATTTTCAGTTTCAAAAATTAATTTTCAACTAAAGAAGTCAATTTAAATGGTTGAAATCTTTGAAATGTTCTATTTATACAAATTTTTTTATTTTTAAGTACGTGTAAATGCTTCAGGATTTGAATGAAACAATTTCGAATGAGAAATGTGTTGAACTTTAATTTTAAACTTTTAAAACTCAAAACAGTTTCACTGTCAATGTTTTTATTTGCAGTTTACTTTGCATTACTTCAAATTTAAAGAACTTTAATCTTCAAAACCTCATTGGCAATAAAATTTCAGCAAGGTCAGATGAAAAAACGATTTCTTTTCGCTTAAAAACGTCCAAAATGATTATTTATTTTTATTATTCTTTTCTTATTCTCTATTATTTATTTCATTTCTTTATGTATCATTTGTTAATAAAATAAGGAAATATTAACACATAGTAACATGTTTTCTGTAAGTATCATTGGCAATATGATTTCAGCAAGTTCAAAAGAAAAGAATAGTCCAAGTAGAGGCCGAGCGCCTACAAGAAAGGGTTTCGTAGCCTACCTATTAACCCTTGTAAAAATGCCTGTTATAATCCAAATAGAAACCTAATAGGATGTGGCTTCTGCCAGGTCATATTACTTTCGAAAGTGGGTTTTGTTCCTGGTTCTATATGGTGTTCTATTAGGTAATTGTGAACTTTCTAATTGGATCTTATTAGGATCTAATGTGTCTGTATTCGGCACTCGTACCGTATTGGCTATTGGTTTCCAAGCGGAACCTAAGTGGAACCTAATCGGATTTGAATCCAGTTTCTGTGCGGTTCGTATTTGGTAATTTTTAACTTTCTAATTGGATCTTATTAGGATCTGACGAGGTTTGTATTCTCTAGTAAAAATGCCTATTAGAAGGCAAATAGAAACCTAATAGGACGTGGTTTCTATCAGGTCCTATTACTTTCGAAAGTGGATTTTGTTCCTGGTTCTATGTGGTGTTCTATCAGGCAATTGTGAACTTTCTAATTGGATCTTATTAGGTACGATTTTTGAACGAGAAAAAATTTATATCCTAACCTATTGTTATATAATCTTCATTTTTTATAGTTGTTAAGTACACGATTCGCCAATACGGTCCCTTACACATATAATCGCACGCTTAAGCGCTTTGAAAAATCTAACTCGCTGAGGATTTAAACCCTATCTATACTACCTAACCTTGTGTATTCTACCGCGCGCTCTAACTCATTTCGCTATCGATGCACTTGGATCTTGGTTACAAAATGTCGGCCAAGTATTTTTTAACACAATGTTTCTTTAAAGAAAAGGTATTTCTGATGACCAATGGATAGTTCTTGAAAATTTTCGAAAGAATTTAATAAAAAAATTTATTCAGAATGAATTTAAAATTAAATTTTACTTATTTCAAATACGACTCGATATTCTTTTCTCTTTAAATATTCAAAAAGTTTATAAACTATCCAAAGGTAATAAGCAATAAAGAAAAGTCAAGTGCAAAAATTCTTTAAAAACCTTGGTGACAAAAAGCGATTTTCTATAATACAAAAACCTCCATAAAACGGGCAGTTTTCAATTTATCCAATTATTTTATAATACTTTCTCACTCAGTTTTTAATGCGAAATAACAGTTCTTAAACAATAATTTAAAATATGTGAAACAAAGAACCGAATTTCACTTATTTCAGAAAGGAAACAATACTACAATATGAATAATTACAATTAAAATTTATTGATTAAAAGAGTTTAGCACAAGAAGCTGAAGGAAGACTTGTACACTTGTCTCTAATCCTTGGCCAGGACCTTTAAAATAAAGGATACTCATATATTATGGCCCAAAGGAGTTAGATAAATGAAATTAGAATTATTGGTATGAGGACTTACCGGTTATTGATTCGATTGAAGAATCAAATGAAATTTAGGTGGTCTTTGAGATCTCCGTGTAATGGTGTGGAAGAAGGGGTTGTGCACCATATTATGAATTGGATATCCAAGATTTTGGTAGATCATTAATTGGTATTCGAAGAGTTCCAATGGTTGATAATAGTGGGTCCAATTCAGGTTGGAATTGGTTCAGAGTATTCCAGAGATGGGAAATCCCAGATTTGGGTTTCCCAGTGCACAACACAGTCACAAGGGCACACACTCTACACGCGAGAGATACCGGTTTGACACACTAGACACTGGACAGTCGAATCGGAGAAAACCGTAGAAAAATAGAGAAGAGGTGAACTATAACTTCTAAACGTTTTTATAGGGCCTATGTTGACGTCCCTGCATGCTTGGACGTCGGTGTATACGCATACGTCACGAGTATATATACATATGCTCTACGGCTTACAATGTTTTCAGTATATCTATAGCTATGTCCTCCAGCCTCCACGTGCTTTTGTGCTCTATAGTCTATGCGTCTATGGCTAGACAGTGTACGCTACGGATTACAATGTTCTTACTATAGTATATACACTATATCTCTACCAAAGATATTAGTACCTAGATGCGGCAAGGGTCAGGAGTGGGGACGCCGAATATCTATTGGGAAACGAACTCATGGCGCTGCGATCGCAAGATGGCGGACGAAACGAGTATGTTTTGAATATCAACATAGTGTTACGTGTGAATAAAACCTTCAATAATTTAAAAAATGAAGCTCTCTCTTACTGAAATTTGTGTTTTCGCGAATTCTTCGCCAACGATGAGAAATTTTATAGAAGGCGAACGTGTTTTAAACGCTGGACATATTATTTATTGTGGGAAAAAGTCGGTGACCGATCTGTCTGCTCTTGCAGCATATTGTATGCAAACCTCGGGTTTAAAAAGCAATCCTCACGAAATAAAAGGTGAAATTGCTTTAAATGGCAAAATATTAAAAATGGAATGCAGTTGCAAAGCTGGTCTAAGTGAACAGTGCAAGCACATCGTTGCAGTTTTGATTTATTGTAGCAGGTAAGTTCATTATTTCAATACGACGCGGGTTTGTTTACGTTAATATTATAATATAAATCATCTTGAATTATTATTTCTTTTGTTCTCAGAATATGCATTATAAGATTTAATTGCTAATCAGAAGCTATATAGGTAATGAGTTGACATTAAATCGTAAATAAATCTTTCAGAATTTGAGGTTACCTGTCAAGTTAGAACATAAGATTTGTGGCATGCATATTGCAAACTGCTTTTTATTGAATAACCCGATAAAAAGGCTGGCATGAAAAAGCATTGAGAATGTTGAATAATTAAAAATCGCGTTTCTGTCCTTTGTACTTGAGTCTTTGATTAGGTAAGAAAAATAATAAAATTCCAATATCTTTCAAAGCAGATCGGAGCTTCCAAACGTAACCTCAAAGAAATTATAATTACAATTTTCGTTTGAAGCATTAGAAGGCGCTCCGAAGGCCTAAAATGTTCAAAGTAAAATGACAGCGAAAATTTTCTAATGCAAGCCTTCTTACCGGTAGGGGATATACGTGTCTTTACATTAACTTCCAAATTATGTAAGAAACTAATTCTTTACTTTGCATGAATGATTTAGAAAATTTACCGATTGCCTCCTGCACAGACACAAAATGTTTATGGAACGAACCACATAAATACGCACTCGAGAAGTATCAAGCAGCACCTCTTGATGAACATAAGTGTTTTGCAGAAAAATTTAAAGCTGCAAGCTCTGTTGTCCTAACCGAGGAACAAATTCAAGCAATACGAGAATTGGTCGCCCAAGAACTCCCTGATAGTGCAGTCACTTTACATATATGTGAGTATAAACTAATTGTAGAGTTGAGTTATTTTTATTTAACTCTTGAAGATTACTCAGTCATTTAATGCATTTTTTAAATGTCTTTTTTTATCTTTTAATTGTATTTAGGAAGGGAAGACATGCTCCTGTTGAAAGCTTGAATAATAATCAAGTTTTTGATAATAATTTACAGATAGAAGCTATCTTTAACCACGGCTCCTCCAATTGTATGGACGTGTTGGACGATGTCGAAGTTAGACCTCTCCAACAATGCTGCGAAACGTTTATAGGCCGTTTGAACAACAATGTTCACGCAGTTTCGCAAGAATCACAAAATGCGTCTTCCGCGTGGAAGAAAGAAAGGCAGTTTCGAATTACTGGCTTTAGATGCTATGAAATGTATACATACACAAAAAATAGGAAACCTGACTGAAAGTAAATCTATTAAATATTTCTATCCAAAAGATTTCAAAAATTCTTTTCTTCTATCCGCTTTCTCTAAAATTCCTATTTTCGAAGGAATATCCACTAAATTTTGTCCTTCTAAAGGAAATTTTTGAAATCTTACAGTAGGATCTCGGCAGGCCTTTCTATTACAGCCAAAATTACAGCAGAATTCATTACTTTTAGTAGGTCTTGATTCAAAACGCATTCCACTTTCAATATTCATTTTGAAAAACACTAGAATTCCGCGAAATAATGCAAAAAATCTGATTATTTTTAAATATTCGTCTTATGCGGGTATCTCTAACGTGTTTACTAGTAGAAAGTATACTGACGTGACAGCTTCGAAATTTCATCACCAGGTGGCGTATTCGAGTTGAGCGGTTCCCAATATGTCACTACTTTCTAGCCTATATTGAGGTGCTGCCCTCTTCAACTTTTCATTGTTTCTATGGCAACCGCGTCAAATCGTGTGAAATGTGAATGAGTCACCGTCGGTGGTGTGAGACTGAGAGCTTAGCGAGCAAAAAGACTCGCCAGGCTAGCTATGAACATTGGGTTGAAGTTTCAGACGTCTAATCTGACGTTTTTTTTTAAATTCTTGGAATAAAAACAAAAAAACAAAAAAAAGGTTCTAAAGTTTCTAAAACCAACATTTTTTATTTATTTACTAGCTGAAATTTACCCAGCGTCACCTGGAATTTTAAGAGATTTCATAGAATTTAAAGGAATTTTAAAGAGACTTTAAAGGATTGCAAAAGACCTTAAAGTAATTTTAAGGAATTTCAAGAGATTTCAAGAGATTTAATAAGATTTCAAAAATTATTAAAGGATTTCAAGAGATTTATCGTGTTTTAAAGAAATTTCAAGGGATAAAAAGACTTTAAAGGATTTAAAAGAATTTTCAAGGGATGCTAATTGATTTTAGGGATTTAAAAAGAATTTTAAAAGAGTTGAAAAAGAGGTTTTTTCAGAGATTTCACAAGATTTAAGATATTTTAAGTCTATCTCTTGAAATCCGTTGAAATTGCATAAACTCAAATAAAATTCTTTAAAATCCTTTAAATTTTCTATAAATCTCTTAAAACCTCTTAGAATTCTTTAAACTCTCGTAATATAATGAAATCTCTTGAAAATCTTTAAACTCTTTTGCAATCCCTTTAAAATCTTTAAAATCAAGTAAAATCCCTTAAAATCCCATAAAATGGTTCAAATCCTTTAAATCTTCTGTAAATCTCTTAAAATGACTTAAAATATAATTCCATCAAGGCTTTCGAATTGAAATAGTTCAATTTTTAACGTAAAGTTCTATAAATTATTTAATTATGAACAGATTCAAAATCGTCTTATAAAATCAATTTCATTATTATTCTATTGTTGAGAGTCGATCTATAGTTTAATTTTAAAATTAAATACTTAATTTATATTTACAGTTTATCAACTTAACATTTTTCTTGTTTTCTTTTTCTGTCAAAGTTAACCCGTGCCCCCAAGCCTTTGAAATTAACATGGGGGTTTAAATGGGAAGAGCTTGATTTTCAAAAAAATGGAAAAAAGAACTACTTTTTATAAACTTTTTGTGAATTAAAGTATTAAAAAAGTATTAAAATTATTCTTTGAACATGCGATAAGATGTTTAGAGAATAATTTCCACCCAGCAAGTTTTAATTTGGACTCCTCACCCCCCTTTCAAACCATTGTTATTGTGCTTGGAAAGTGACCCAAAAACTGCAAAATAGCAGTTTTCTATTAAATTCATACTAAAAACGGTATTCTTTGGATTTTTTTAACAAGAATTTTTTTTAATTGATGAGGGACGAGTTTCCAAGTATTTTGTAAATATTTTTTAATTATTCAAGCAATTATTATTTGTTTAAGAATTATATTTTTCTTGAAATCGTGGAAAATTCTTGTTTTCGGGATATAAGTGATAGATTTTATGTATGGTGAGAATGTTTTGTTTTTTACATAATTGGTCATTATTTAAACAATTTCCATTTGTTTAAACAATCTTTCTCCCTCAAATTGTAACAAGTTATTACTCTCTGGAATTTATATCTCGAAAATAATAATTTTCCACGTCTTACAGAGAAAAATATATTTTTTAAACGAATAATAATTGTTTTGACAATTGTAAAATATTTGGAAACTCGTAATTTATCGATTAAAAATAATTCATGTTGAAAAAACACAAGAAATACCGTTTTTAGTATGAATTCATTAGAAAACTGCTATTTTGCATTTTTTCGGTTTCTTTTTCATTCTGTTTTAAGCATTCCCGCCAAGTATTTAAAGTCTAACAGGAGGAAAATATGCTGTGTCTAATTTGAAAAAAAATAAACAATTTTCAATATTTTTCTTATAATTTTTGAGTACTTAGATGTGTAATAATAATGATAAGTGTCATAATAATAAATTTTCCATAATGAAATTTCAATTTTTATTATTCTTCTTCATGAAGTGAAAATTTGAAAGATTTCAATTTCAGTTAACGTTTACCGAAGATTTTTACACATAAATCTGTCTTGGGTCGTAGTTTAGGACGCACGTGATGTTTTTTTAATAAATAGGTATTTTGTATGTCTATTAAAAACAAAATAAAATGGCAAATAAATTTGAATGATTTAAAAATAATTTTTAGAGATAAAAAATAATTGGGAAGTTGTGTCCCTGAATTTAAATTTTTTACCGAATACAACTTAATTTAAGGATTACCCCATGCGCCAAGGTGAACAATCCCTTGAGAGGGAAAAATGGGTTAAGTCAAATGCCACGACTTATCACATAAGAAAAAAATGTTATTTGTATGATATTTTATAAAAATTCGTGAATTTAAAACCAATTTTATCTTATGTTTTTCCTGAAAAAATGCACTTATTAGTAGGAAAGCAACTTATTTCTAATTTTTTTGTGGTTTTTTTGGTTTTTAACTTATTTTCTAAACTACGTACTATGCTTAAAATTAATGATTAATTTTTAATTTCATAACTATATACAGCTATATATACATATGTATATTTAAGTGTTACGAGTTTAGAAGGCTCTTTGACATATCTCTCTACGTTTTGAGACCTCCTGAGTGAAAAAAAGGGTTTTTACGGTATTTAAATTTACCACGTGGTCTTCTTTATATGTATTTTAATTTTTTTCGTAAAATAATATAAAAAATATAAACAATAAATAAATAGATAATATAATATAATATAAACAATTGACATTTTTAATCAAAATTATCAACATTATTCATTTATATATTTTATTATTTTTATTATTTATTTATAAACAAAAATTGTATTTAATTGAACATAAACGAAATTTTTCATAAAATGGAATTTCAGAATTAACCAAGTTAATTCTAAGCAATTATAGCTCCTATGGAAAGATAATTATTTTCAAATTTATTGAACTTTTTTTGTTTTAAAAATTTATTTTTCAAATAAAAAAAATGTATCCTTAAACGAATGCGGTAGCCGATAGGAATTATAATGGTTTAGAAATAATGTTGTAAGTAATTCTGAAATTTTTACTCAGTGAAAATCAATTTAAATATTGAGTTATTTTTTGTTTAAATAATTAGCTGTTATATTTCTTATGTTTTTTTTTGTAACGAGGAAAAATTGACAGATGCGAAAAGAAATATTCTTTTCATATTGTACTTCATTGAAAATGTTACTTTCTTGAATCCTGTGCAAAGTTATATTTTGTTGGATCCAGAGACTAACCGAAAATACCGAAAAGAAATGGATCCCTATTACAGGAATTGACAAATTTATTGACGAATAAATTAAAAATAACGAATTTTATGTGGCCTAATTTTCAAGTTTCCGAAATCCAAATTTAACGATTTATAAAATTTCAGAATTGTACAAATAAGAAATGATTAAATACCCCAAAAATTCGTCAATTCACAAAATAAAAATTTGGTGAATTAAAAAATTGTCCGATAAAAAGTGAACTCGATTTCATTGATTTATTTTTTTTTAGATTTGAATCTAAAAATGTAATTAAGGAATTACTTATTAGAAATATTTACTAATTAATTTAAATAATTATTATTTGTTAATTGTACAATTTTAAAATTTTATAATTCAATGAAATTGGATTTTATCATTTTAAACATTCTGACATTTATAATTCGGTATTTTTACTTTTCATCCATTGTGTTACAAAAGTCCAAATTTTAATAGAAGTTCGTAATATATCTAAATTATTATTTAAAACTTTTTAAGAAGGAAGAATGATATCGGGATTTTGAACAATTTGGACTTTTATAGAACAATAGGAATAATTTTGTATAAGATATAAAGGCACAGTTACTAAATATGTACATTTTAAGGGCTTATACAACAACGTATCAGTTTTCAGTAATTTAAATAAACTCTTTGATTATTGTCCTAATTATATTTTCCCTAATTTCTGGAAGAAAAGTAGATTATTAAAAATATGGATTTAAAAATCTACGACTTGGCGCCACGAAAATAAGTGGCTTTCACAGCGCCTCTACAGGTATGTGCCCGTAACACTGGAATGATATCTATATATATTATATTATATTATATATATATATATATGCAACGACCACAAACTTGCCTGGAGCGCCAACTACCGGTATGTGGCCCTACTAATCCCTTGCCGCATATAGGTACTAATATCTTTGTCTCTACTCTCGTGCTGAATATATATAGCTATATCCCAATCTCAATGTTCATTTTAATTTGTACAATGCACATTGTAAAAAAACTTGTTTATCGAAAATATGTTATTTTCTATCCAGAAACTTCAAATTCTAATGCAATTAATTTAATTCAAATTATACACTAGCAATCCTAATAGAGCCTATTAGAGAAGCATTTTTTTAATTTTCCAACTTCCCATAAAATGCAACCTAATAGATACCCAATAGAACCGCCTTTAAGCCTGCACTTTGAATTTCAATCCAATTAATTTAATTCCGATTATCCAGTAGTATACCATTAAGCCATTTCCCTTTCAGGGTAGGCGTGACACTACCCGATTCGGGTAGTGTTTCTAGGTGGATAGTTTCTTGTAGTAAATAACTACAAGTGTGGGCTCACCACACCCCCGATGTGCCAACAGCATGCAGTATTCTCGAATGGTCACCCATCCAAGTACTAACCGCGCCCAACGCTGCTTAACTTCAGTGATGCGACGAGAACTGGTTTTTTCAGCGTGGTATGGCTGTTGGCTGTTGTAATAATCCTAATACAGCCTATCAGAAAAGCAAGTTTGTACTTTGTAACGTTTAGAGTAAATGAATACCTCATTGGTTCCGATTAGAACCTATTAGAAATATATAGCAAAAAGAGTATTTGTTTTCGAAATCCTAATAGAGCCACATAGAAAGATCTTTTCAATTCCAATTTCCGTCCCAATAGTAGATTCAATACCGAATTCAACCAGTTAGAATCCAAATTGAAATAAAAAAACTCTTCAGAACCATTTAGAACCATATAGAAATGCAAGTGGAACCAATGAACTATCTAAACCGTTTCTATTAATTACTTAGGCTTCATTTTAGTAGGGTTGATTCCGAATGTCTACTCAAGTACCTAATAGAACCTGTGTTACGTCGTAACAATTTTATTTTATTTTTTATCTTTTTTAGAAATTCTATATTTTTTGCGAATTGTGCCTTTCGGTCTTGTACCAGAATATCGCCTAAACTTTTGGGAATTGGCTCAACAAAAAAGGCAACATTTCTGGGATTGAAGGCATAAAGAATATTTGAATGAGATGGTCGCTCGCAGCAAGTGGCAATCGGCGACTCATCAAACCAACATCGCTGTCGGGACTCTTGTGGTTGTCAAGGATGACAATCTTCCCCCTTTCAAGTGAAGTCTCGCACGCATCATCGAGATTCACCCTGGACGAGATCGAATCGTCCGAGAAGTAACGCTTAAGAGTACATCTGGTACCGCTAGATGTGCGTTAAAAACATTGTATCCATTACCCATCGAGTAAATGTGTACACTATACATCTATAAATATATACTATAAATCTGTCATTCTCCACATTCAGAAAAAGGCTCTTCGAACACAGCTGTTAGGCAGATTTCTTCGGCAATTTTTATTTCTCTACTTTTATGAATTTATGTTATCCCAAATTCTTTGGGTTTCGGATTTTCTTCGCTTTGGTTTTATTTATGCGTTTATGATTTAGTCTCTTCCTAATCTTTTGCTTTTGACGCCGAGCACGTTCTTCTAGTTACTTAAGGAAACGGACGGCCTCGGCACAGCCTAAGGTCCTAGATTAGGTCCTAATTTTTATTACCCTATCGACCTCTTACAGTCCCATCTTGCATCTTCCGGTCCTTTCTCTCTATTTTCTTCCACAACCCCTTCCTTTCAAATTTTAGAGAAGAACCCGTTGTCTCCACCCTCTCAATTTCCACCAATAATCATCAAATTCGCTCCCACTTATTTTCCAAATTTTCCCAGTTTTCCTCTCCTTCGAGACTCGATATTCCGGTCAGCGATCTTCACTTCGTCTTGTACTTTATCCGAGCTCAGAACCTTTCTTTGTTATTCGCGCGCAACTCCAATTCTTACAGTAGATTTTTCTCTTTGATTAATGTCCAATGCTATTTTAATATAATTTAATAAACGACTTTTTAATGGATTAACAATTTATTCATTAAAAAAAATCACCCCAAAACAACCTGTTAGGGAAGCAATTTCGTACTTGTAACACTTGGAATAAACCAGATTCCAATAGGTTCCTAATAAAGCTACCTAAAATATATCTCTTCAAATTTTAATCCGATTAATTCGATTTCAACAGGCCACAAAGTCAAGGCTCTTTTTGACATTCCGAGTATGTCCAAAGAATTTACTGTCCGTGCATTATTAGACAATTTTCAAAAAAGAATTAGGGCAATCAAGGCTCTCGAACAACCCGTCGATCAATGGGACACTCTACTTGTTGTCATTTATGCTCAGGGCAACATCCACTCTATTCGTGTGAACAGTTTTTGCATATGTCACCTCCAGAATGTTATAAGGTCGTGAAAAAGACACCACTGTGTCACAATTGTCTTTTAGGGAATCACAGAACCGTTCAGTGTCGACATAGCTCTTGTCGTAAATGTCAACAAAGACATAATACTTTGTTACATTTTTATCAAGAGAAGCCAGTCAATACAGAGGCTTCTCATACAAAAATCACAACTGCTTTAATCAGTTTTCAAGGTCAAGCTTCAACGCAAGTCGTTCTTGGAACAGCTATCATCGACATTTTAGATAGCCAGGGCAACTATCGTGCTTGTCGTGCGTTTTTAGATTCATGCTCTCAGTGTTGTTCGATAACTGAAAAGTTAGAAACTTCGCTTAGGGTTACACAAAAAGCCAATTGAGATTCAATTAAAGGGGGCTCAGAATCTTCAATCCCAAATAAAGTATTCCACATCCGCTGAAGTTAAATCGCGCTACGACACTGATTTTGAATTAAATTTAGATTTCTTAGTTTTCAAAGAAATTTCCGATGCAGTGCCTGTCATGCCTATCAACCGGCACTCCGTGAAGGTTCCAAGCGAGATCTTTTTGGCCGATCCCAACTTTCGTATGTCGTCCAATGTCGATATCTTAATAGGGGCTGAATATTTCTTCGATTTGCTCCTCGTCGGTAAGGTCAGGGTTCCCAATCAAACGACAGTTTTCCAGGAAGCTGTGTTCGGTTGGATTTTTTTAGGACAATATAATAATCCTCAATCCCCAAAACGGCAGTCTCAATCACTAAATAAGGTCTGATGCAATCTTATCAAATTTCACGATTTACCAATTTTATGGGAGTTAAGGGAAGAAAGTTCCACAAACCTGCGGTCAGATGAAGAACAGCTGAATCTCATTTTTTAGAGTTAACAAGACGATTAGATTCCGGGAGATATGAAGTGAAACTACCTTTTAATGATGATGTACATTCACTTGGAGATTCGCGAAACAGCGCGTTGCAGCGCTTTTATGCCCTTGAACGAAAATTCACAAAGAGTACTGAACTCAAAGCTCAATACATCGATTGTTTTAAAGGTTACTTGGATGAAGGTCACATGTCGTTTCTCAGTAACCAAAAGGCTTCTAGGCCCGGGTATTATCTTCCTCTTCACGCGTTAATTAAGGAAGATAGCCTGACGACAAAAACGCGAGTCGTCTTTTAGGGCTATACGAAGACATCGACTGGGGTGTTCCTTAATGATACTTTCATGATCGGTCCGACTATTCAAGACGATCTATTTTCAATCGTCACACGGTTTCGCTCGCATTCTGTGGCAATTACAGCGGGCATTCAACAAATGTACCGACAAATTCGCGTTACTGATAATAATAGGTTTTATCAAAAAGTTCTGTGCCGAGAAAATCAGGAGGAACCGATCAAAATATATTCATTAAACACCGTCAAATTCGGTACTGCTTGTGCACCCTTTTTAGCGATTCGAACATTGCATAAATTAGCTGACGATGAAAAAGATGCCTTTCCGGAGGCTGCAAAAATTCTCAAACGCGACTTTTATGTCGATGATCTGCAAACTGGCGCGAAAACAATTAACGAAGCTCGATAACTTCGAGAAGATCAACTTAATCTGATTCTACTTTATACTCTGTCAATTTGTCAGACTCAAATGATTGCGCTACGAAACGATCCATTTTATCTCAGTGCTCAAAACTCTTTGATCCCCTAGGATTGTTAGGCCCAGTCATTGTTGTTGGCAAGATTTTAATTCAACAGCTCTGGAAACATAAATTAGGATGGAACGATCAAGTTCCACCTGAGATTCACGAAATTTGGTTAGAGTATAAGAAGCAATTACCTTTACTCAATACCGTGAGATACAAGCGATGCATAACTCTCGAGTCCTCGATTGAAAACCAATTGCACGGTTTTTGTGACGCGAGCGAGAAGGCGTATGTGGCGTGTCTGTATCTTCGTTCGGCAGATAATCGTGGAAATTGCCATTGTGACCTATATGCTCTAAATCACGCGTCGCTCCACTCAAAACAACCACTTTGCCAAAAATAGAGATATGCGCCGCTACGTTACTTATTCAGTTATTTAATTTCACGATTCGCGCACTTCAAGTAGAATTTACTAAGACTGTTTTTTGGTCAGATTCAACCATAGCTTCAAATTGGATCAACGCTCCACCTTACACCTTATTAACTTTTGTAGCTAAACGAGTTTCCGAAATTCAGGCAACGACTCAGTCTACAGACTGAAGACGTGTTCCAACTCTCAAAAATGCCGCGGATTGCATATCACGCGGTCAAGGTCCTAATGAATTTTTAAATAACACTCTTTGGACACACGGTGCCCAGTGGTTGAATTGTCACGAAGAAAATTGGCCCCAATTTTATTTCAAGATTTCAGGTGTCCCAGAAAAACGTTCGCCAAAAACCGTGGTATCTTTTACGATTACTCACGCAGGGAATAATATTCTCACGAAGTACAGCAAATTTCAAAAATTACAAAGAGTCCTCGCGTATTCCTTGAGATTTATCAGTAATTTAAAGATTAAAGACAAGAATTCTAGACAAACGGGTCTACTTTTACCAAATGAGATTAATTCAGCGTCACATGTGATATTCAAATTGACTCAATCTGAGGTTTTTTCTGCAGAAATAAGCGATTTGTCTAAAGGTAAACAGGTAAATCATAAAGCAGTCTCTTCCGTTTGAATCCTTTTTTGAACGACGGGTTGATTAAGGCCGGCGGAAGATTAGATCGGGCTCTGATCCCCGAGTCGCAAAAACATCGGATTATTCTCCCTAAAAATCATCACATCACGAAATTAATGTTCTTTATTTATTTATACTCTCTCCCTTTTACGGTTTTGCGAGTCTTTACATAACCATTACATGTATTCTTACAAACAAGCCTTATACTATCTTATTAACTATTCGATACATATCGTCTTAACTTATTTTTCTTATATCTAAACGCTTGCAACTTTGCCCTGGGCTTCCATTTCCTCTTACCACTATCAATCTCATAATTGGATTCTACTCCGCAACACTACTTCGTAACTCTCCTTCTTTAGGAGTCATTTTTTGGCTTTTTCCCTACCCTGTGCCACCAGCTCTCTCTCTCTCTCAGCTCTTTCAGCTTCTTCATCCATTACTCCCCTTGACCGTTTTCATTCAGAATCCATTTCATTCTCTCTTCTATGATCTCCCCTCCCCCTTCGTCACCTGTACACCTCTCTAACACATGCAACCATGTTTCCTGCTCATACTTACATACTCTACACACATTCTCTTCTTCGTCCATCCAATACCTACATGCTCTTAAACCCTCTCCCATTCTGAATCTCACCACTCTATTCCATTTGCTTTCCTTTTTAATCTGTTGCAGGTACTCTGGCTCCCCCTGCCTCTTCACCATTCTATACCAGCTGTTGTACCTTGAATCAGCGATTTCCCCCCATCTTTCCTCCCCTTGTCTTGCCTTAATCTCTTCCTCTATTTTCTTCCACTCTCGTCCCCTAACTTGCATACCTCATTCAAACCTCATTACATATCTCTCATCCTCCCATTTTGAACGTCCCACGTTGCCCCTTCTCTCTTTATACATAACCTCCCGGGCACACGCTTGTGCAATTTTGCTTCCTTCTCCGTTCTTAGTTTCTCTTCGAAGTTCCAGGCTCTTTTCACTTGCCTCACCACCATTCTTTCCCGTCCCATTTCTTCCCTCAGCATATAACCTGGACAGTTATAACTCACTCCCATAACCCATCTCAAAAATCTCTCCTGCAAACTTTCCACTCTCTTATGTTCTTTCCATCCCCGAATTTCCACTCCATAGCTTAACGCTGACCATACTAATAGATCAAACATCCATACTCTCATCTTCCAGTTATCCTTAAACCTTCTTTTTCCTATACCCCATACTTGTCCCATTACTTTACTCGCGCATTCTAATCTCTTTCTCACCTGCAGGTCGCTTCCTCCTCTAGTTTCAAACCAAAATCCTAGGTAGCAAAACTCATCCACCAACTCCACCACCACGCTATTTATCTTCCATTCATAGTCTAATCTTCCCCTTTTATTTCTGAAACACATCACCTTAGTCTTGTTCACATTCACAGTTAAACCCTTTTCTCTCACATAGTCTTCGAACACTCTCATCAACAGATTCATACCCCTTTCATCATCCGCTACTAGCACTACATCAGCTGCATATTCCAGTGAGTACACTTTGCCTGTTCCTAACGTTGTTCCCCCTTTCCCTTTCCTCTCCAACTTCTCCTCTAAATCTGCCAGAAGAATACTAAACAGAAGTGGGCTCAACGGACACCCCTGCCTGAGGCCCCTTCCTGTCCGGAAATCCTCTCCTTTCTTATCTCCTATCTTCACCCTTATCTTAGTTTCCACGAATATTTCTTTTATCCTCTCTATTAATCCTTCGTCTACTCCTCTCTCTTTCATGGCTGCCCATAACACCCTCCTGTTAACTGAGTCAAATGTATACCATTAAGCTATTTCCCTTTCAGGGTAGGCGTGACACTACCCGATTCGGGTAGTGTTTCTAGGTAGATAGTTTCTTGTAGTAAATAACTACAAGTGTGGGCTCACCACACCCACGATGTGCCAACAGCATGCAGTATTCTCGAATGGTCACCCATCCAGGTACTAACCGCGCCCAACGCTGCTTAACTTCAGTGATCCGACGAGAACTGGTTTTTTCAGAGTGGTATGGCTGAGTCAAATGCTACCTCAAAATCGACAAACAGTGCAACTAGTTTTCCTTTCTTTCGCCCTAGGTTCCTATTGACTAGATAGTTGAGCACGTAGATGTTATCTATGGTTCCCATCCCTTTTCTAAAACCCGTTTGATTGTGTGGTATACTTCCTTTTTCTACCACCTGTCTTTCTAACCTCCGTCTAAGCACTTCCGCATAAATTTTATATCCCATCGACATGAGCGTGATCCCTCTATATTCGTCTGCCCTTTTTCCCTCTCCTTTCTTAATCAACGGTACTACCAGCCCTGTCTTCCATTCCTCCGGCCACCCTTCTCCTTTCCATACCTTATTGCAAATCTTCCACATCTCTTCTCTCACTCCTAATCCCCCATATTTCAGTGCTTCATTTTTCAAGCCATCTTCTTCTGTTGTCTTATTTCTTTTCAACCGATCAATCGCCTCATTCACCTCTTCCCTACTAATTTCGTTTGCGCTGTCCTCTTCTCGCTCTACCGCTTTTCTTCCTTCTCCCTTTACCTTATTTTCCACCCCTCCTAACAGTCCCTTGAAGTGCTTCGTCCACTCTTTCATTCCTATTTCTTCATTTATGCCCTTCTTTCCTCCTCTTTCCCTGTTTATCACTTCCCATTCCCTCCCTTCCTTTACAGCTTTCTCTACCTCTTTCATGTACCTTTCTTTCTCTTTCTGTCTTTTCTCGTTTATCATTTTTTCGTGTTCTCTCTTTCTGCTGTTGAGTTCTCCTTTTTCCATTTCCCCTCTCCTCCATTTTCTTACACTTCCCTTCATCCTATCTTTACTTTCCCTGCATTCATCGTCCCACCAACCTCTCCTAAACCCCCCTTCTTCGTCTCTTGGTCTCACCTCTTCACTTACTTTATCAATCACTCCTTTGAGATTTTCTAGCAGCTTATTCTTTCTTCTGCCAGAATGTAATCTATGACGGTGTCTCCTATACCCGCGTACGTATATTCCCCTTCTTCATCCCCCTTGGTATTGCCGTTACAAATGAACCATCCCGCTTCTCCCAATAAGTCCAGAAGCCTCCTACCATGCATTCAAGTCCCCCCCTATTAGGACCAACCTCTCATCTTTTTCCTCTGTCCATTTCCTTATTGTTCTCCATCCTCCCTCTTCGCCTCTTCTTCTGTGCACGCATACTACATCCATAATAACTTTTCCTAATTTTATTCTTCTAACCATTGTTCCGTCCTTTTCTTCTATATACTCTCCCTTTTCTTCCTCTACCACCAGTTCCTTTCTTACCCCTGACACCATGCCACCCATTCCTCTCCCTTTTACATGCTCCGTTCTCACTGCTTGCATCTTCCACTCATATGCTTTCGGTAATATTCTTTGCATGCATTTCCATTCTTTCTCATCTACCCATGGCTCACTCATCATTATCACATCCCACTTCTGAAATTCTCAACAAAATCCTTTGTCCTTGTTTTTTAGTCCTGAAACGTTCCAGAACGCTACTTTCAAGTCGCCCTTATTGCATTTATCACCTTTTTTCCTTGCATTCAAGTCCTCTCGTCGTTTGAAACCCCCCCCCCCGTGATACTTGCATTCCCCCTTTTCTCTGTATTGTCCCCTTTATTCATTACCCATTTCCTACCCTCCCTCAGATCTTCTATTTCATCGTCCCAAATCCATATATCTCCGTTTACACATATCCTATCTCTCCCAATCCTTACCCTATTACCTTTACTCCTCTCAGTCCATGCCTTCGATTCTTTCTTTTCTCCCTTTCAATAACTTCTTCTTCTCCATAACTTCATGTTTATCCTCCTCACTCCCTAATTTCACTAAAAACATACATTCTTTTCCCTCCTCCTTCCCTCCTAGTCTTCTTACACCTTCTACTCTAACTTGCGCGCCGATGTTTCTCATCAGCTTCCCAATCTCTTCTTCTTCCTTTTCACTGTCCACTTTCAAACCCTTCACTATTATATTCTTTTTCCTCTTCACTCTCTCTTCTCCTTCCATTCTTCTTTCAACCTCAATCAGTCTCAAGCGCCACCTTTCATCCTGCTCATGCCTAACCACCTCACACTCTCTGGCTTCCTCCAAACTGCCTTTCTCTTCAACCTTAAACTCATTCCTTAGTTCTAGTTTGCTCACTCTCTCTCTTCTAGCAATTTCATATCCCTTTTTCTATCCTCCTCATTTTCTCTCTGTCTATTCTCTATGCTTTCCAATTTATTCCATACCTTCTTTTTCTCTCCTTTCCATAATTCATCGCATTCTTCCCACCGGTGTTCTTTTTTTTTGTTTTAACTTTTTTAATTGCATTGCCCCTCTCCGCATCTTCGCCCACACGTTCCCTTTTCCTTTTATCGTCCCCCGTTTTATCCCCTTCACTATTCACGCTCTCGCTGCTAATCGCGTTCGCCGACTGTTGCCACCTGTGTAGAAGATCTCTCGACCCCGAAGTTCTTGATCTAAGTCTTTCTAATTAAGTGGGCCTCCCGCGTGTATGGCCCCTTCCTCGACTCAACTCTGCCGTTGCTACGGGGTTCAAAGGCGTAGCGAACGTATCATCTGCGCTCCCCTCACTGTTTGCCTCGTCAACAACGCTATTCTCTCTCTCTTTGCTATCGCTATCTCTATTGGCTTCACTTTTCTCACCAATTTCGCTCTGTTTCCTTCTGGAAACACCCTGTGGACTTCGCGTAACCGGCATGCTGCTATTTCGTGTTAACCGAACATTAGTCTCTACTCTCCCACTCCTGTCTCCTCCCTTCCCCATCCGTCATTTTTTATCACAACCCCAAACTTTAAAAAAACTTACGCAAAACTCACCCCCTTATCCTGATTTCTTTTGGCAATGTGCGGCCACCTCTACTCCTTCCCCCATCACACCCTTCGAACTCGCACCCTCTTCCAAAAAACCTAGTGTCCCGCCGAAACGAACCTAACCTCAAAATCAACTCTTGTCAATTTTTATCTTTTTTAAATTAAATTCGCAATTTCTACCGCTCCCTTCATTCACACTTGCACTTTTATTCCAGTCCCCTCAGTCTCTACACCCTCACCATACTTACTCAACTTTTCACTTCTCCCCAGCCAAAAAATGATCGCACTCGAAAAACACCGTGTAACCTCTATCGATACTGGAAACAGAAGCCCTATCACGAAATTAATCATCCGGGATGGACATTTAAAACAATTACATGCTGGAACAAATGCAACATTATACGGAGTTCGAGAAGCATATTGACCTATCGATGGACGAAATGCGACTCGGCATATTATTCGAGAATGCGTCACTTGTTTCCGAGCGAAGCCCCGCGAAGTAAATTATTTAATGGGAAATTTACCGAAAACTCGACTTTCATTAACGCGACCTTTTTTCGATGTGGGCGTTGACTTTTGTGGACCATTTTACACGAAAGAGCATCGTCATCGAAACAGAACAGAAATAAAAACTTACGTTTCGGTTTTCGTGTGTTTTGTTACAAAGGCAGTTCATTTGGAACTCGCCAATGATTTAACGACAGACGCGTTCCTCGCCTGCTTAAAACGCTTCTTTGCTCGTCGCGGAATTGCACAACCAATGAATTCGGATAATGCTACGAACTTTGTTGGAGCGAACAATGAAGTAAAGAAACTGTCGAAGCAGGTAACGGAAATGATAAAAAGCGAAAAAGTTCAACAATTTCGGTCAACTAAGGAGGTTAATTGGTGTTTCATACCGCCGAGAGCTCCTCACTTTGGAGGCCTCTGGGAGGCTGCGGTGAAATCTTTCAAACATCATTTTGTGCGAATAGCCGGAAATACATTGCTCACGTATGAACAATTGCATACATATGTCGTTGAGATCGAGGCAATCCTCAATTCGCGTCCACTTACCCATTGTCATCCGATCCAAACGATAACCTCCCACTCACTCCAGCTCATTTCCTAATTGGAAGTTCTTTGACTGCTTTACCGCAAGAAGATTTACGTCTTGTTCCAGAATATCACCTAAACTGTTGGGAATTGGCTCAACAAAAAAGGCAACATTTCTGGGATCGATGGTATAAAGAATATTTGAATGAGATGATCGCTCGCAGCAAGTGGCAATCGGCGACTCATCAAACCAACATCGCTGTCGGGACTCTTGCGGTTGTCAAGGATGACAATCTTCCCCCTTTCAAGTGGAGTCTCGCACGCATCATCGAGATTCACTCTGGACGAGATGGAATCGTCCCAGAAGTAACGCTTAAGAGTATATCTGGTACCACTAGATGTGCGTTAAAAACATTGTATCCATTACCCATCGAGTAAATGTGTACACTATACGGTAACATGCAAACTTGTAAATAGGTTCAATAATTGTTAATTTCGAACGTCGACCGTTCAAACGGGCCGGCATGTTACGTCGTAACAATTTTATTTTTTATCTTTTTTAGAAATTCTATATTTTTTGTGAATTGTGCTTTTCGATAAATCTGTCATTCTCCACATTCAGAAAAAGGCTCTTCGAACACAGCTGTTAGGCAGATTTCTTCGGGAATTTCTATTTCTCTACTTTTATGAATTTATGTTATCCCAAATTCTTTGGGTTTCGGATTTTCTTCGCTTTGGTTTTATTTATGCGTTTATAATTTAGTCTCTTCCTAATCTTTTTTGCTTTTGACGCCGAGCACGTTCTTCTAGTTACTTAAGGACACGGACGGCCTCGGTACAGCCTAAGGTCCTAGATTAGGTCCTAATTGTTATTACCTTATCGACCTCTTACAGTCCCATTTTGCATCTTCTGGTCCTTTCTCTCTATTTTCTTCCACCACCCCTTCCTTCCAAATTTTAGAGAAGAACCCGTTGTCTCCACCCTCTCAATTTCGACCAATAATCATCAAATTCATCCGAGCTCAGAACCTTTCTTTGTTATTCGCGCGCAAGTCCAATTCTTAAAGTAGATTTTTCTCTTTGATTAATATCCAATGCTATTTTAATATAATTTAATAAACGACTTTTTAATAGATTAACAATTTATTCATTAACAAACATCACCCCAAAACAACCTGTTAGGGAAGCAATTTCGTACTTGTAACACTTGGAATAAAGCAGATTCCAATGGGTTCCTAATAAAGCTGCCTAAAATATATCTCTTCAAATTTTAATCCGATTAATTCGATTTCAACAGGCCACTAAAATCCTAATACAACATGTTAGTGAAGGAATTTCGTACTTGGCGCACTTGGAACAAAGCAGATCTCAATAAGTAACTTTAGATAGAGCCACTTAACACACATCACTTCGCATTTTAATCCAATTATTGATTTCACCATGCCACTAAAGTACCTAATAGAACCTGTTAGAGAACCAATGTCGAACAACTTCGAGAACAACGTGGGGTGTATGGCCACCCCACACTAGGTACAGTCTTTAAGGCAAATTCTGAACGAGATTTAGTGATTTCTATCTCCCCTAGGTGGCGTCCGGAAGAAGGGGAAGATCGGGAAGATACGAACATGGTGGACATGTAAATAGCGAGTGTAAGGTCACCTGTGTAACATTAATAACATTTCTCATTCTTCGATAGATAATCACGTCTCCAACTTATTTACATTTTCTATTCAAACTAAATTTAAATTATATTTATTTTCAAATTGAAAAAAGACCGATCTGTTCGGACTGGTACTCAAGAGTTGAGCTTAACGTGTATGTTTATATATTTTTTGATTTGGAGTTGTAGGAGGAATGGTTTGCACAAGTGGGCCGTTTGATGTAATATGAAAAACAAACTCATTGGATTTTTGACTATGCGCTATTTTATGTTTTTTTTTCGTACTGCATGAAACGGTTTGTTTGCGTAAGTTGATCTTCCTGTAACTCTAAATTGAAAAATATTTTATAATTGGTGCGTTGGCGGAAGCGGGGTGGAGGGGTCGCCGGAATAGGCCTTTAGTTTGTTCTATCTCCCCTTGATGGCGCCACTTCGTTACTTTAGTAAGTTCATATATTTTCAAAGAAAAACAATGATTTTTTAACATAATAGTTATATTTTCAAACAACCAGATGAATTTTCAAGTGAAGTGAAGAATCCGTATAAGAAATTACTTTTTAACTAAATTGTTAAATTTGCAAGAAAGTAGAATATTTTGAAGCAACAGAGATGAATTTATGTGCAACGAAACAGTTGACGTCTTGTCAACCAAAAAAGGACACTTTTTTAAAAATTGTTCACTTCTTTAAAGAAAGTAGATTAAGTTTTGACAAAACAGTGAAAGTTTAAATGCAAAATGTTAATTTTTAAAGAGTAAGAATTATTTTATACTGAAAAATACGAATTTTCAACGAAATAATATAAGTTTAAACTGAAAATCACTAATTTTTCAGAAAATATTTCAATTTTCTAGCAAAGAGATGAATTATAAACAAAAATTATGCATCTTCAGCCAAAAAATTAATGTTTAACAAAGTCGTTAATTCTTTTTGTACAAGCTCTCAGGTAAAACAAAACGGAGCGCTAGACTTATATAACCGGTTATTGCAGACAGCGCCTGAGTTGTACAAACATGCAAAGTTTGTGTACAATGCGAATAAATCTGTTATTTTTCGGAGGAAATTGGGCGACGCAGATAATTTATATCTTGCACGTTTGTATAATCTTCCTTTTTATACAGAGAGCTTGTATTTTGTCATTTAATTTTAATATACAACGTACTATTTTCGGAGTAAGTTGCCGAAAATTGTACAGTTACACTGATTCGGCGTCAATATTGCATGCATGAATACGGGGGCGAATTGATTATAAAATATTATTTGTTCACAGTATGATTTTACTTAAAGTCTGCATTTCATGATATCATCCACCCCCAACCACTTACACCCACCCAACCTTTTGGGAATTCACCCATTCATTTGGGTAAGGGCCCCTAGTTTTCGTATATGGCGTGTTCGCCCCTGAATGGAGTCGAGGTAACATTTTTTCTTTTCATTGTTACATGAAAAATAGATTTCTTTTCGAAAAAAGCAACATGTACCCCCATTCTTTATACCCTTTAGATTACACAGCCACACAAAAAAAATCTTTTTGTGGATCTGGAGGTCAGACCATGTTTACTATAGGCTCTTGGGGTCGCTGAATCCGAATCCGAGGTCCAAAAAACCCCAGCACGTCAGGGTTCTGACATAACCTCAAAAAAACCGTATAAAAAAATCTTTTTTCGTGCCTGGAATTCAAACCATGTTTACTATATGTCTTTGGGTTCGCTGAATCCGAATCCGAGGTCCAAAAACCCCCAGCACGTCAGAATTCTGACATAAACTCAAAAACTCTCATGAAAATTTTGTTCGAGTCCGGGGATCAGACCATGTTTATTATATGTTTTTGGGGTCGCTGAATCCGAATCCTGAGGATCCGACTGTCTGCATCGTAAAACGCTTGGGTGCGCCTGCCATGACGGCATCAAAGCCGTACTCCAGGGACTTAGCCGGATCACAGGCTCATTCCGTTGCCCGCCGTCACCGCGAGGAGGTGCCCTGGATGCTACGGATTCGGATTCAGCGACCCCAAAAATATATAGGAAACATGGTCTGACCTACAGACCCACAAAATGATTTTTTATGAGGTTTTTGGAGGTTATGTCAGAACCCTCACGTGCTGGGGTTCTTTGGACCTCGGATTCGGATTCAGCGACCCCAAAAACATATAGGAAACATGGTCTGTCCTCCAGACCCGGAAAAAGATTTTTTTATGACGTTTTTTGAGGTTATGTCAGAACCCTGACGTGCTGGGGTTTTTTGGACCTCGGATTCAGATTCAGCGACCCCAAAAACCTATTGTAAACATGGTCTGACCTCCAGATCCGAAAAAAGTTTTTTTTTTGTGTGGCTGTGTTATTTATACAAAAAATCAGACCAAATGGCTTCGCCGTTTGGCCTGAATCCATTTTTGGCGATTTTCACTCGATTTCCAAGGCCATTAAGACGTTAATTTAAGTCTTAACAGAATCTTAAAACAAAATATTTTTTAACATTGTGAAGAAAATGTTTTGAACAAAAATTTCGTTGAAAGCAAATTTTTGGAATAAAAAAATAATTTGTGGAAAAAAATGTTGGCGCTTGAAAATGCCTGCAATGCGCATTTATATAATTTTTTCATAAAATGAACAAATATTATTGCATGGTAAAATTTTTTTAGAAAACATCATTGGCAATATAATTGCAACAAGATTAGAGGAAAAATTGATTTCGTTTCGTTTAAAAACGCCTAAAATGTTCATTTTGTTATATATTTTGCCTATAAAATAAACAAGCATCAACGGATGGTACATTTTTCTCATAAAACTTCATTGAAAAAATCATTACAACAAGAGCACAAGACAAAAAAATTTGTTTCTGCCTATTAATGTATGTGACGTACGTTTGTTTATAGAATTGATTAATAACATTTAGTCTTGAATTTTGATGCCCACGTATCATTAAAATTCCAATCAATAAGATCAAGCAATTTTAGAGCAGGAATATACTTTGAAAACAAATATTCCTTAATGTCGATTATTTGTTAATGTATAGAATTCCTGAAAATAAAACAAGAATCTAACGATGACATTTGAACAACCACCACAAAATGCTTCTATTGCAATTCCTAAAAACAAAAAAAATTTGTCTCTTCGGAACAAAATAAAAAGTATGATTAATTACATTTAGCAATACGCCTGTAGAATACCTCTGTGACTTTGACAACAGCGCCATCTGACACGCGAACTAGTGGGTATCTCGAAGTTATTTGGGCAATGTTTATGAAAAAAAGCAGTGAATATCAATTCATCTTAATCTAAACTGTTAATCTTCGGCTTAAAATTAATTGTTCACCATAAGATTTTTTTGTTAATATTGAATTGAAATTCAAATTTCTTCCCAATAGTTCCAAATTGGTGGCGCCGTCATAGCTACCCAACAGGCGTATAGGTTTTCATGAGTCTTGACTTTATCTTATTTCTTGTTTGTTTAGAACGGATTTAGCTATTGACCCACCCTTAGATCTCAGGTATCGAGGAGATAGCGTCGTTGTTTCGTCGCTGTTCCCAACTGCTCTAATTTTTCTTAACTTGTTAAGGGTGCTGTATGAGCACCGGAACGTTGCTAAATATTGTGAATGCTTTCATATTGTGATTTGATGATAATAAAAATAAAAAAGAAGAAAGAAATAAAAAAGAGAAGGCAGGAGATTTGGTTGGTTGCCTTCTCATTTTTCTTCCCTCTTTTTTATTTTTGTGCAAAGAAACAATTTTTTTTTGTTTTTAGGAATTGCAATAGGAGCATTTTGTGGTGGTTGTCGAAATTTGATCGTTAGATTCTTGTTTTATTTTCAGGAATTCTATACATTAACTTGAGTATTGGACGTTAAATGGTATTTTGAATTTGATTTTAATCTAATTTAGAATTCTCAAATTTCGATTATTTGTTGATAAAATTTGCTTATAACAATTAGCTTTCAAAGCTAACAATTTTTTTCTTCTTCCTTATATCGCTGTACATTGAATCCAACTGATTTGAATTATAAGAAAAATTTTGTCGATGAGATAAAACATGAAATGCAAAAAAGCGACACTTTCGCTGTTTGCATTAACATGAAAATTAAATAAACAAAAAAATAAAATATCCACTCTCAACGATTTCTAGGAAATTTAGTCCTGAATTTTTCAACAACAAAAATCTACAATCGGTGCATTATTGCGTTCTAAATGTCATTTTGAACTTCGTTTTTCATTTCACCCCACTGTGGACCGCTGCGTCACAGACACACATCTGGCGAAGGAGTTTCGAAAACCTGACACGATCCCGATTCGATAAATCGCATTTCGAGCCAAAGTCGAGCCAAAAGAAAACCGATCACGGGTATCGAAAACCCGATCCCGAACCGAGAAAAAACCGACACGATCACGAGAACGTATCGTATCGAACGGCACCACTACTCGAAATAGTCCATTTATCCTTGGTAAGGCACCAGCTTTTTCTGAGGGGACCTACAGTTTAAGGTGGGTTCCGAACCACCATTCCTACCTTTAAAGTTTAAACAATATTTACATAAACATAATATAGATTTGAAAGTATATATGGGGCATAATTTCTGAAGTGTACCCACCTCGAAAATGAAAGTTGTCCGATCGGGCTAAAAATTGGCCCAATTGTAGTCCTATTAGATAGTACTCCTCACACCAAAAATTAATTCATTTTAATCATTATTTATCAAAGTGGAGGGGGTACAATTTTGTGTTTTTTAAGAAAAGCTTTACTTTCAAACGTTTGTAACTTTTGTCCTATTGCCTTAAACAAAATTTCATTAAAAATATTTTCGATAGAATTTTTCACACGCTTTCTGGTGGCAATAACAATTTTTGAAAAAAATCAAAATTTGACCCAAATTTTCGAAAATCAAAAATAAATTTAACTTTTTTTCAAACTTGGGCACTTTTTTTTTTCTTCAAAATAGTTTTAAAAGAAAGCTGAGATTTTTTCCTATAAGACCTACAATTTTTAGAGTGGCAAATTAATTTGTCTTTGAGCAATAGAACGATACATAAACAAGATGCCGTGATAGGGCCGGTGGCGCGCGATCTCCCCTAGTGCGCTCAGGCCGAGGATCTTTGTGCAACGCTTTAGTGCCAGTTTTTTAAGTTAAGTAATATTATATGCTGCTAGAATAACTGTTCTCTGCATTTTCAGGGTGAATTAACAAAGGCCTGCATTATTGTAAGTGTAAAATTAATTGGGAATATGCTTTAAAAATTAGAAGTGAGAATATACATCTTTTAGGGCCGGTTCCATCAACCTCGATTAAAAAGTTAATCCTCCGTTAAACCTAGTTACGCGTTCCACCACGTTTTAGCGGCCGGTTAACTCGCGTTAACCACAGTTAAATCTAACCGGTCAAAATTGATCGGTTAAGGCGACTTAATCGTCCTCTAACCTAAAAACGGCATTGTCGTTGTGAAATATGGAGTTTTTAGAAGAAGTTCTGAGATCGTCTGATGACGAAGTCGAAAAAGATGTTTTTGAATTTATATGTGATATATTAATATATCACGAACAAAACATACACCAACATTCACTTTTTTTAGGTTAGTGTAGACACGAGCGTGGCCCAACCTTACCTGGATTTGGCGCGCACGGACATATTGCTTTGCTTTCCATTCGACCGACGGGTAGCCAATCACACGAATGATTTAAAGTAAAATAGGAGTTACTTCGAAACGACTATTTGGTTAGCTAACCGCGCCCACGAAAAATGTGGTGGAACGCACAACAGGATAACCCAAGCTTAACTATGGCTTTAACTTTAACCCGCCGTCAGTTAACCACTGATTTAACCGAGTTTGGTGGAACCGGCCCTTAAATTTACATTTTTCTTCAAAATCCTGAAGGAAAATTTATTGCCTGGGGAGTTTTTGATTTGCTTCGATTTTGCTGAGAATTACGCCTTCATAATCCAGAATGTAGCGCAATGATAATTTAGCTCATGACATGGTGGCTGTTCACGAGTATCAAAAGATAATAGTAGAATACTTGAAAACTCATTTCAGGCCAAGTAAAATCTAGTATTTGACTGATGGTACAGGGCAAAATTTCAAAAAAAGGAGTAGCTTTGTTAATCTCCAAGCCCATGAAGAAGATTTTGGTATCCAAGCTGAATGGCACTTCCATGGAACATCTCATGGTAAGGGTGCATGTGATGGTATAGGAGCGAATATAAAGAGACAAGCAGTACGTTCAAGCTTACAATGTTCTCCGAAACATCACATGCTCACTATCCATGCTTTGTTTCAGTGGGCAAACAGTAACTGTAAGGAAACCGAAATTTTTTTCAGCAGCAAAGAAAATCACGCCTTAGCCACCGAGTGACTGAAAACCAGATTTGACAAAGCTGTCATGATGCCAGATACATTACAGTACCACGCTTTTATTTCCACTCAAGACGGAAAACTTCAACTCAAGAAGTTTTCGTCCTCTGAGAAATACGACATCTTCTCGAATGGCAACAAACAAAAACCGCAAAAGAAGCCTGCAAAGAAAACAACTGTTGAAACTATCGCCAAAAAATCGAACAGAAAGACAGATAATATTACCATGTAATATTACTTAACTTAAAAAACTGGCACTAAAGCGTTGCACAACGATCCTCGGCGTGAGCGCACTAGGGAAAATCGCGCGCCACCCGCCCTATCACGGCATCTTGTTTACGTATCGTTCTATTACTCAAAGACAAATTAATTTGCCACTCTGAAAAATGGAGGTCTTATAGGAAAAAATCTCTGCTTTCGTTTAAAAATATTTTGAAGAAAAAAAAAAAGTGCCCAAGTTTGAAAAAAAGTCAAATTTTGATTTTTTTCAAAAATCGTTATTACCACCAGAAATTTTATGAAAAATTCTATCGAAAACATTTCAAGTGAAATTTTGTTTAAGGCAATAGGACAAAAGTTACAAACGTTTGAAAGTACGGCTTTTCTCAAAAAACCCAAAAATTGTACCCCCTCCACTTTGATAAATAATTATCAAAATAAATTAAATTTTGGTGTGAGGAGTACTATCTAGTAGGACTACAATTGGGCCAATTTTCAGCCTGATCAGACAACTTTCGTTTTCGAGGTGGGTACACTTCAGAAATTATGCCCCATATATATATTCGGTATTCGGTTTTGATTCCTTGGGATTCGAACCGAAGGGCCTATGACAAAGCCACCGGACGCGTCCTCGGGTTGCGGATAGAGGGTCCCTGTACCAAGGGTTTCTGCTGAATATGGTTACAATAATTAATAAGCAGTTGCGGACAATTGTCCAGGGATGGTCTCGAAGGAATAACCCCTAAGCGGAGGTGTAACAACCGTGCCGAAAGCTGAATGGCACCTGGGTGAGGTTCAAAACAATCGAACGCGCAGGGCTCCCGACAATGGGTCGGACAACAATGCCGACTACCCTAGAGTTGGGGGAGCCAATCAAGACGGAGTCAATGCGATTGACCGGCGAAATCTCGTTACTTTTGAGTGGACGGATCGACTCAGGGAGGACCTGCTGGAGTGCTATGATACCAGTATGGCCCCTGAACGAAAAGGTTACATGGCGCGACTGCATGCTCTGTGGTGCGAGAAACACCCAGAACTCTCGGATTTTTCGCAAAAACGTCTGCGAAACCGTGCCGAGGACCTCCGGAAAAGGGGTTATATAAGCGGAGCGCCTACACAACCGCAGCCAGAACAAGCCGGCAACAGAGAAAGAGAGGCGACACTGAGACCAGCCTCGAACAGGCATCCAATAGAGGGAGAACGATGCTTCAAGACCCGGAGAAACATCAACATTCAGGTTTCTCCTAAGCCCAAAGATCTGACTGAACTGGATGATGAGCTTCGTGGAGATTTTTCCGAAGAATGCGACCTCTGGGCTATCAATTGTAGTGTGTACAATGCAGCGAGAACTTTGGCAGATGCAAACCGTAAAACAAAACCAACGGTTGATCATAAGACCAAAGGACGAATGCATCAACTTAGCACAAAGATAGGCTGGGCAAGACAGTACGCGACCCGCATTCAGTGTGTAATTGACTACATAACATCTGGCAGGACTTTCACTGCCAAGGTTCGACAGTTCACGCGCGAACTGCGGATCCGTCATCACACAATCAACAAGTCAAAGCTACTGACCATCAGGAAGCATATTGTTGACAGAATACGAGTACGATCTGACGCTAGGAGAAGTCTAGAGCGGAGAGAGAGGTGGGTCAGAGAAAATCAACAGTTTTCGTCTGACCCATCTCGACTCTTCCAAGACCCTCCAGTTACTGTCGACCATCCGCCCAAACCAGAGGAGGTCGAAGCATTTTGGAGAGAAGTCTACGAAGTCCAACGTCCACTTAAAGAAGGCTCAAAAAACATAAACAGCTTCAAGGAGCTGTGCAATGCCCTCATCACAGCTGAGGAGGAATGCCCACCTATCACTACCGAGGAGGTGAAAAACGTATTAAGAGGCATGAAGAACTATTCCGCTCCGGGACCAGATGGCATCAAGACCTTCTGGTGGAAGAAGTTTCCTTCAACCCACCAGCATCTGGCCCGAGTTTTTACCTCATATCTAAAGTCGGAAGAGCCTATTCCGGGGTGGTTGGTGGAAGGGCGCACAGTGCTCCTGCCGAAGACGGGCAACTTAGCTGACCCTAAGAATTACAGGCCAATAACTTGTCTGAACACACTGTATAAGATCTTCACAGCTATCCTAAATGATAGGATTGCTCGGACAATTGGACCTGTATGGCGAGAGATGTATGAACAACGTGGCTCAAAGAAAGGCGTAGCAGGATGTCGGGAGAACCTGCTCATCGATAGATGTGTCTGTAAAGACGCAGCATACTATCAGCGATTTCTATCGATGGCCTGGATTGATTACCGGAAAGCTTTCGATTCAACCTCCCATAGACTTATCATCTGTCTGTTGGAAAGCCTAAAGGTTCATCCACACATCGTGAGGTGCATAGAGACATTAATGCCGCTTTGGAAAACCAGATTTACTATCTCATCTGGCAAACATCGTGTGATCACTAACAGTATCACCTTTCAGAGAGGTGTATTTCAGGGCGACACCATGAGCCCTCTCTTCTTTTGCCTCACATTATTGCCACTATCTCTCGCACTTCGCCATTCCGAAGGGTATCTCTGCGGCAAACCTGGAAACCGAAAGCATAAGGTCACTCATGTATTTTACATGGATGATCTTAAGATCTATGCTAGGAATCAAGAGAAACTACATCTAGCTCTGAAAATTGTCAAAGAGTACACTCAAGAGATTGGAATGGAATTCGGGTTAGACAAATGCGCCAAGGTTAATTTGAAGAAAGGAAAACTTAATGGCATCCCCGAAGATCCTGAGCTCGTTGACAGAAGCGCTATACGACACCTTTGCGCTGGAGAGACCTATACATACCTGGGCGTGCCACAGAGCCGCATTCAGGACGCGACATCTATAAAGGATACTCTCCGATGCAGATACAAACGTCTCATCCGGCAGATTTGGTCTTCCGAACTGTCGGCGAGAAACAAAGCATCTGCAACGAACATGCTTGCCGTCCCGGTAGTACTCTATTCATTTGGAGTGGTTCCATGGACGAAGGACGAGCTCAGATCCCTTGATTCATTCTGGGTACAGCACATATAGTTGCAAATGGATAAGACCCTCTTCTTAAAATGGTCAGGAAACACGAAGAAGTGGGAAAAGGGGCGTTTCTGTACAAAGCAGCGGAGGAGGCTGCTGAAACACTCGGCCTTTACTTCAATATTAGGGGTGAGCAAAATGCATCAAATCTTATCCATCTTGAATACTCACTCCTGAAGGCCCGGATTAAGAAAGCACAGGAGAAAAACTTCCACGAACAGCTCCTCGACAAGAGGATGCACGGCATCTTCCACAGAAATGTGGAAGATCAGTCGAGGTCGTATGAGCTAACGTTTGCTTTCCTTAGATCACCCGGATTGAAGTCGGGCACGGAGGGCTTCATTTTGGCATGTCAAGACGGTGTCATTTCCACTCTAGCATACCGTCGCCACATTTTGAGCCAAGACATTCCCGATGATACTTGCAGAGCGTGTCATGCACACCCCGAGCATCTAGGACACATACTATCTAGTTGTCCAACTCATGCGGGAACGACCTACATCCAAAGGCACAATGCGGCACTAAGAGTGCTTTATTACCATCTCTGTCACTCTTATGGCATTAGCCCAAATACCTCTC
>CAKNYM010040523.1:4388-17883 GCA_932195095.1 Andricus curvator
CTACTAGAGAGATCGAAGGCAGATACTTTTTTCAGATATACGCTTTTGATATATCGCTTTTGCTCTCTGATCTTTTGAGGTAGTCCTCAGACCATGGTTTGTCATTTTAGCAGCCCCCTGAACCCACCCACGCAGTAAATATAAATTCTTTAGGGCTGGAAAGATTCAGTGAATATTTTTCATTCTTATACTTCAGAAAAATGACACTATTTCGGAAAAGTCGATTTTATTGCTCCTATGTATTTTGACATGGTCCTTAGGCTATGGATTGTCATTCTACCCCCCCCCCCCCCCCCCCCCCCCACCCCCGCAATAAACCTAAATTTTGTAGAGCTGGAAAGATTCACTGAATCTTTCCAGCCCTAGAGAATTTAGTTTTACTGCGTGGGTGGATTCAGGAGGGTGCTAAAATGACAATCTATAGCCTAAGAACCACATCAAAAAATCAGAGGAGCAATAACTTTGATTTTTCCGAAAAATTATCATTTTCTACTGCGTGGGTGGTTTTGAGGGGGGAGTGTTAAAATGACAATCCATAGCCTAAGGACCATCTCAAAAAATCATAAGACTAATAAAATCGACTTTTCCGAAATAGTGTCATTTTTCCGAAGTATAAGAAGAGAAAAGATTCACCGAATCTTTCCAGCTGTATAGATTTTAGTTGTACCACGTGGGTGGTTTGAGGGGGGGGGGGGTATTAGAATAACCAAAAACCATGGTCTGAGGACCACCTCAAAAAATCAGAGTGTCAATAAATATGATTATTTGGGAATTTTTCTTCATTTCCGAACGGTAAGATGGATAAATATTCCCCCAATTGTTCCACCTTCATAGAAACGAATCTTACTACGTGGCTTTTCAAGGGGATGTTCAAGGGGATGTTAGAACAACAACAGTTATGCGAGAGACCCGCTTACAAAATCATAAGGGTATGAACATCTAGTATTTTTCAAAATTGTTCAAGTTCCCATTTATAAGATTGAAAAATATTCACGGAGTTTTTCCAGGTGAATTCGGAAAGATTTTAATTTAGGAGTGTTCTTACAGTGATGTTATAATATCAACCCCTAGTCAGAAAACTCCCTCGAAAAGTCAGGGGGGTATATGTAAAATTTTACTTCGGAATTTTTTGAGTCATTATTTTACATTCAATTTATTTTCCCGTCTTTTTGCGTTTTTATAAAAATATATTTTTTAATTAGATACATTTGTTATGGTTTTTAATAATTTATTACAACGTCATAAAAATTATCACTCGTATGTCCGTTGGAATAATTTTTCTATTTTGAATATAGCGCCAGAAGTCTGTTTAAATCGATTTTAAAGATCAATAGTGCGACCAGGCGGCGCTGTTGACATAGTTTCTGTTTACTTTTTTTCGGCTGCTTTGGAGATGCAGTATTTAAGAAATTTAACATATTTATCGCAAGTGTTGACGATCCACAGGGACTTTCCGCCTCAAACATGGATTCGAGCTTCTAAGAGGAAAAAAATTGCCCCCTGATAATCATTCGTTGCGCTAGCATGTTGAATTGATTTTTTCAGGTGAGTTTTCTAGGTTACACTACCCCCTACATGAACCTTAAAGTATGGAAAATAATCAACAATTTTTTCGTATGCTGGACAATAAGAAATAAAAATGAGTAGTTAGAATCTCAAAATATAAGGTTAATTGTTAGATTGACCAGTTAACTTGTTCAAAATAAAGACTGATATGTCGTATTTGGATTTAAGTAGTAGAAAATTAAAATATGATTGTTGGTCGTTCAGGTTAGCAGAAGCTGAATTAACTTATATTGGTTTAAATAATAAACAGTAACTGAAATAAGAGCGTCACTACATTGCAGCATTATTAATATAATTGGCCAATTAGTAATGGGATATTTAAATAAAATATTATATTGTTCAAGATGAAATTAAAATAATCGGGTATTAAATTCGGGAAAGCACTGACGTTAAACATTTCAAATAAGATTGCTAAGCGAGGAAAATTTAAGTTAATTAAGGGGTAAGCAGGGATAAAAATTTCGTTGACGTCTCATGTCACATTTGGTTTGCCTGAGCTAATAGTCCAGTATAGAGCGTTAGTGGATCATGTATTGTTGATTTCGCATGTTGTTGTTATGACAGCGCTAATAGAGAAATTTTTACTTCCAATACATTGAGCTAAGTTGAGTTAAATTGAATGAAATTGTGTCATATATAGTACAATTTAATCAACCGAGTTTATCCCGAAATTATTGACTATTGCGCTCTAAATGAACAGATAACTGAAGAAAGGGCAATTAAAATTCAGAGTCACTAGAACCACACACGCGCCCTGTGCGTGCGTCTTATTGTTTTACTTGCAACTATTTTATTTGAAAATTAAGTTCAATCAAATACCATCAAATTAATTTTTACTTCAATAACTATCATATGTACACGGCTTCACATGGGTGCCTTCTCACGTTACAGATTAAGTAATTTTACAAATCTAAACATTTGTATCCACTTTGGAAAAACAATCTAAAATGACGACGCATATTAGCACCTATGTTTCCACCTGCTCTGGTGTAAGATCTTTTGATTCTGAAAAATGTCCCATCATATCCGGAATTTATAATAGTTCAGTAAATGAAAATTAAAAACGAAAGGTACAAACTGATGAAAAAGGTGATAAAAAAATTAGCACATGCATCACAAACCACCACTGAAGGCAGATTTATGTGTAAACATCTTCGATAAACATTAACTTATAGTAAAAAGATTTCACAAAGATCTGAAAAGATTTCAAAGCTTTTCTTAACTTAAACTAAAATGATTTCATATAGTTTTTAAAGATTTCACAAAGATTGCACAAATATCCACATTGCTTTCTTAGATGTTTACACATCAAAAAACCGAAATTAAGAAGTGAAAGGAAGAGATGCAAGAAAATATGTATGGTTCTGACAAATTACCGGTTACATGTTCGATCGAGTGTTCGATCACAGCAAAAATTCCGGAAAAATATATTGCAGGGGCAAAATTAGTTCAAAAAACCTTAAAGAATCACAATATTATTCAATTGAAGAGGTTATTAAAGTACTGGAAGCAATTAACGAAAAGAAAAAAGACTGAATTTAATGAAAAGGAAAGTTTTTATCATTTTAA
The DNA here is from genome assembly GCA_932195095.1 of Andricus curvator. NCBI lineage: Eukaryota > Metazoa > Arthropoda > Insecta > Hymenoptera > Cynipidae > Andricus > Andricus curvator. The sequence continues at coordinate 7,524 of CAKNYM010040523.1, forward strand.
AATTTGTACTGCTTTTCTTAATTCTTACTACATACATAGTGCATATTTTACCTTATAAAAATACAGTTGTTCAAAATGTTCGAATGGTTTTGATTTTAATAACATAATTGATATTAAAAAGTTGTACTTATTATGAATAAGTTTATAACTGCATTTATGTTTATTAGGGTGGCCCAAAAATATACATTTTGGAATTTTCGACCCGCGTCGACGCCAAATTGTTCTATCGTAGAAACAAATAAATACATATTTTTTTATTTTGAAATAAAATGATTTTTAGTACTTTGTAAAGTATTTTGAAGTTTTCTCCCAACGTACGAATTAAAACAGAAAAGTTTCAATAGAACCTGAAGCGAGCCCTGAGATTTAACCCAGACGGCAGTTTTAGTGTTATTACTCTGTTATTCAACTCATTGCAGTCAAGTATCCCCCTAGGGTGCGGGTATTGTCAAAAAATTATTTTTTAAATTTATTTATTTATTTTTAATTTTTTATTTAAATATTTCTATTTTATTTATTTATATTTATTTAAATTATTTATAATTGGTTCCCCAGAAAGTGCGAAAAAATTTGGGGAAATGTGCTGGGTTACAGGTATGGGCCTGTAGCAGGGAGCTTTATGGTCGGGCCTGCATCTGGAAGTCCTAAGCCTTTAACAATAAGCCACTCTGAGTACAACTTAGCTGCCATAAATTCTTCAGGGTCGGGGAAAAGCTGCTGTTGGACTGAAATTTTTCATTTTCAATAATTTTCGTAATCGCTTCAAAACTATATTACAAAAAATAATGAACATTTTTTTTCTCACAAATCTGTTCTCAATATCCTCATAAATACTTCTTGAAAATTTCAAGTTAAAAAATCATATCAAAGGCTCGCTACGAGTCTACAAATATTGTAATTTTATGCTGCTTTCAAGGTGTCTCAAATTTTTTTATAACTTTGTTGGTGTATTAAAATTTGACACAATGCATCTTTACTGAGAAGAGAACAAGTTTATAAAAGGGTAAATAAATTGACCTGTAATTTCTTGAACAAAATCAAGGAAGTAAAAAAAGTATACGTTTTACGTGTTAAACTCCATAAGACACAAAACTTGATTTACAAAGTAATAAAAATCATTTCATTCCAAAATAAAAAAATATGTATTTATTTGTTTCTACAAGAGAACAATTTGGCGTCGACGCGGGTCGAAAATTCCAAAATCCACCCTAATGTTTATATTGATTGTGTTATAAATAGTACAAGATAAACGCAACTAACCTCCTTACTAATAAGTCTAACTTTTCCCACCTGTGTTATAATATATAAAAGATAATTATTTAATTATTTTAGAAAATTTCATTTTCATAAGAACAATAGATTTTCTAACGATAGAATATATAGGTAAAGGGAACAATCATCGAGTACGCTCATATTGTCCATTTCAAAGATTAAAATCTTCCTATGTTCACTATTTTGTTATTTAGTTTTAATTTTAGTTTGTTTCAGAGTCTTAATTACGATATACCTAATGCCTTTTACTCAAAAAAAAAAAAAAAAAAAAATACATTTTAATTGTTTGGGTTAAAATATATCAATTTTTCTCGACAAATGGTTCACAATCAGTAATTTGTGACAAATGGTTCACAATCAGTAATTTGTTCCTTTACCTTATTATCACCTGGAAAACCCTGCTGAAAGTAAAAAGATTGAAAAAGATAGAAATTTGGGGATAGGTAAAGATAGAACTATTACGAACTATATATTACGAATTTTAATGTTTTTCATTCTCTTTCTCTATCCTTCGTGACCGAAGGCTGTTATCTTTTTCTATCTCTTAGCCTATCTATCTATTACGAATTTCAATCTTTTTCAATCTCTTTCTGTATCCTTCGTGACCGAGGACTCTTATTTTTTCCTATACTTCATTCTATCTCAATCATATAAATCTGAAGCTTTATCTATATCTTTTTCTATCTTCCGCGATTGAGCACTCTTATCATTTTCTATCCCTCAAAATTGGGGAGTCCATCGAAAAGTTAAAAAATTCATTCAAAAAATTAATTTGACGTTGACCACGTACCAGAAAGACAACGTGACGTCCAAGCTTATATACCTACATACTGAAATTAATTTCCATATCTCACATTCGACAACTGTGTCGAACTTGGAAGAAAACGGTTTGCCAGGCCTCTACTTATAGGCTCGAAGACTGATTTCACTTGTTGGTTACTTTTACCCTCAGCCACCTAGCGTCACCCTGCTGGAATTAAAAAGATATAGATCCTATCTTTTTGAATAATTTTGAATCTTTACGATAGAAAGAGATACAGAGAATGTATCCCATTCTATCGCTTTGTCAATATAAATTCACGTCTATCTTTTTCAACACCGTCCTTTCTATGTCATCCTATCCATTATCTATCCACGTCAATCTTTTTTATCTCACTGTCAATCTAAATAAGCGTCCATCTTTTTCAATCTCCTTTTCTTTATTTCATCCTCTTCTATGTTTATCAAGGTCATTCTTTTTCTATCTCTTTTCCATTCTGAATTCACGTCTATTTTTTCAATACCCTGTTCTCTATCTCATCCTATCCTTTATCTATCCACGTCCTTATTTTTCTAACTTTGAATTAATATAAATTTCTATCTGTCTTTTTCAATCTCCTCTTCCTTATCTCATTGTATCATAAATCTATCGACGTCTATCTTTCTCTATCTATTTTTCAATCTGAATTCACGCCTATGTTTTTCAATACCCTCTTCTCTATCTCATCCTGTCCTTTATCTATCCGCGTCTTTATTTTTCTATCCCTGAATTAATATAAATTTCCATCTATCTTTTTCAATACCCTGTTCTCTATCTCATCCTATTCTTTATGTATCCACGTCTTTATTTTCATATCTCTGAATTAATCTAAATTTCCATCTTATTTTTAAATCTCCTCTTCCCTATCTCATTGTATCATACATCTATCAACGCCTATCTTCTTCTATCTATTTTTCAATCTGAATTCACGTCTATCTTTTTCAATACTCTCTCCCCTATCTCATCCTATCCTTTATCTATCCATGTCAATCTTTTTCTATCTATTTTTCAATCTAAATTTACGTCTATTTTTTGTAATACCCTCTTCTCTATCTCATGCTGTTCTTTATCTATCCGCGTTAATTTGTTTCTATCTCTCGGAGACCCTGCTGGAAGGGAAAAAATAGAGATCCTATCTTTTTGAATAATTTTGAATCTTTATGATAGAAAGAGATAGAGAAAATTTATCTGATTCTATATCTTTGACAATTTCAATTTACATCTATCTTTTTCAATCCCCTCTTCTCTATCTCATCCTATTCTTCATCTGTCCACGTCAATCTTTTTCCATATCTCTGTCAATCGAAAGTTTCGTCAATCTTTTTCAACCCCCTCTTATTTTATCTTATATTGTCCTTTATCTATACTCGTCAATATTTTCCTATCTCTCTGTCGATATAAATTCCCGTCTATCTTTTCTAATCTCATCTTCCCTATCTCATGTCTATAATTTTCTATCTATTTTTCAATCTAAATTCACGTCTACCTTTATCCATCCTCTATTCTCTGTCTCATCTTAACCTGTATTTATTTAGGTCAAAGTTTTTCTATCTCTCTCAATCGAAATTCCTGTCTATCGTTTTTTAATCTCCTCTTCTCTAATCCTATATTACATCTAGCAACGGCTATCTTTTTCTATCTCGTTGTTTATCTTAATTTACGTCCATCATTTTCAATCCTCTCTTCTCTATCTCACTCTATCCTTTATCTATCCATGTATCTCTCCTTTTATCATTCAATGTGTCACTTTGCATCACTGTAATCGAGGACTCTTATCTTTTTCTTTACTTCATTCTATCCCTTTAAAATAAATTTTATTCTTTGTCTATCTCTCTTTCTATCTTCCGCAATTGAGTACTCTTATCATTTTCTATCCCTTAAAATTAGGGAATCCATCGGAAAGTTAGGGAATTTATTCAAAAAATTAATTAGACGTTGACCATGCACTAGAAAGACACCGTGACGTAAATTCAGATTGAAAAAGAGATAGAAAAAGATATACTTTAATAAATGTAGTATATGATGAAATAGAGAAGAGGAGATTGAAAAGGATAGACGGGAATTCAGATTGACAGAGAGGTAGAAAAATATTAACGAGAATAGATAAAGGATAGGATGAGATACAGAAGAGGGTAAGGAAAAAGATTGTCGTGCATTTAGACTGAAAAATAGATAGAAAAAGATAGACGTTCATAGATGTAAGATACGAGGCGTCTTCGATGTAACTCATTATATGGACTGCCTAAATAATAAAAAATTGAATTTGCCTAGATGTCATACATTAAATCATCGGGTACGAGGTATGTTCATTATTCTCCTTAATAATTCAATTCATCATTTGCAACTGTGCAATTAGCATGCAATGCATCTTAGTAAAATTAAATTGGCAATGGTCATATCATAAGGTTCAGGTTGGAATTATCTTAAAATGGAGTCGCCCTTGACTCACCCTTCAGGTAGCAGGTCATAACTATTTTGAGCGTGATACTTTTCCTGAATTATGTAAATTCAAACAATTTCAAATAATTGTAAATTCATCTTGTAATAATATTTCATTATTATGTTTTTGCAACGACTTTTCAATAGTCGTTTCAACTTCAGTTTCAAATAATTATAAATTTATCTTAGAAATATATTTAATTAAAATGCTTGTGTCACGACTGTTCAATAGCCATGTCCATTTCAAATAATTATACATTTATCTTCGAATTATAATTCATCAAAATGCTTTTGCCACGACTGTTCAATAGTCGTCATGTCCATTTTAGATAATTAAAAATTTATCTTCGAATTATATTTCATCAAAATGCTTGTGCCACGACTGTTCAGTAGTCGTCATGTCAATCTCAAATACTTAAAAAATTCCCGTCGAATTATATTTGATTTATATGCTGTTGCCACAAAGGTTGAATAGTCGTCATTTCAATTTAGGCTAATTTTTACTGTGAATTAATGTTTCAGGTGAGGCAGATAGCCAATAAATAAACTTAAACCTTTTGTAACAAATAGTTGTGGAGTTCATCGATTTCATTCAATATACCCCTTACTACTCCCCTCTCTGTGTTGTGCTAGCCTGATAGTAAAGTCAGGTCAGTTATTGAGTTTATAGTTAATTAAACTAATATATTATTTATCGTAATTGACATTTGAATTCAAATTAGTTTAAGAAAAAAATATTCGGAATTGAACTCGTCCCTTTGGGTTGTGTCGGGGTTTGAATTATATTTGAGAAACAGCCTGGCGTCCAACAGATTGGAGTTACGGAACTTCTAAATTCGACAAGGGAGATCCTCTAGTAATAAATAAAAATAACTAAAAACAACTAGAACCAATAGAATATCAGTTATAAAATATATAGTCATTTCGAATCGAAATTCGAATCGAAAAACTGAGAGCTTTGAAATTCGATTCGGAAGGCTTTCGAAGTACCCAGTTCAAATCGAACTTTTTTGAACTGACTGAACGCGCCGAAAGTCAATTCCAAAGACTGTCGAACTGCCCAGTTCGAATCGGACTTTTTCGACTTGAACTCAGCTACATCGTTTAAAAAAAAGCCGACTATACTCGAACAATGCACAGGTCTAGTCTACAGCTTGAGGTCTACTCTGCCGACTTAAGAGTGTTGGTTAAATCCGAATTAAAATTTTTTTTTGATAGCTATGGTACTGACGTCGTAAGCGTGTCGTTCGCAGAGCTATTGTCACAGTCTGCACAGCTTATCGAATGCAGGCTCCCCAAGCTGGAATGGATTTGCTGGCGTTAAAGTTTGGCTAGTAGTTTTTTGATAAAAAGGACCGAGGACGCTACTTTTTCCCACAAATAAAAACATTTTAAGGCTCATGTAGGGGGTAATCTAACCTGCAAAACTCACCTAAAAAAATTGATTTCGAATGCTGGCGCACCGAAAGGATGTCAGGGGGCAATTTTTTCCCCCACAGGAAGCACATATCCCTATTTGAGGGGGAAAGTCCCTCCGAAACCTCAACACTCGCGATAAATATTAAAAAATTAACAAAATAACACAGTTTTCAAACGCCGAAAAAAAGTAAACAGAAACAGTACAATCAGCGCCACGTGGTATCTCGATCGATCACTAAATCTATTTAAAAGGACTTCTGGCGCCATATTCAAAATAGAAAAAGCATTGAAACATATGTAGGAGTAATAATTCTTAATAAGTTCTAATATATTATTTAAAAAACATAACAAATAAATATTATTTAAAAAAAATATAAGAAAAAGAAGGAAAAATATATTCAACGCAAAATACTGACTAATAAAATAGATAAATAAAACTTTCCACATTTTCTTCTAATTCTGAGTTGATCTTATAACATTCCCTTCACAACACCTACACAGAAGAAATAATTTACATATAGCTAAAGAAGATTTGGTAAAGATTTTCCAAATTTGTAATTAGCAAAAATAAGCATTTTCCACAAAATGCAATGTTATTGTGTTTATGATTTTTTCAGAGGAACCTTAGGCTATATAATGTACACCTAACACCCCATCAAATCCACCCACGCAATAGAACTCAACTCTAGAAAGCTGGAAAGACCCGGTGAATAGTTTCCGATCTTAGTCTATGGGAATATAATCATTTCTCTAAAAAATCAAAGCTATAGCGACTTTGATTTTTTAAAAAGGTCCTTGGGTTCTGGATTATTATTACAACATCTCCAAAAGTCCATCCACCCACAAGACATAAATTACATATAGCTGTCAAGATTTGGTAAAGATTTTCCAAACTTGTAATTAGCAAAAAAAAGTTATTTCCACAAAATGCATAGTTATTGTGTTAATGATTTTTTCAGAGAAACCTTAGGCTATATAATGTACCCCTAACACTCCATCAAATCCACCCACGTATTAGAAATCAATTCTAGTAAGCTGGAAAGACTTGGTAAATATATTGCTGTATTATTCTTTGACGAAAAAATAACATTTTTAGAAAAAGTCGAAGTCGTTGTTTCTATGATTTTTTGATGTGATCCTCAGTCAATAGATTGTTATCAGAACACCCATACAAACCCACTCTCGCATTAGAAATAAATTCTAGAAAAATGGAAAGACTGTCAATATTTTTTTATGGTGGCCATTGAGCACCATGAAAACGATTGGAAATTTGTCGTTTCCACATTATTCTTGAGAACCAGTTTTCCAGCCAAGTTTTTTATTATTTATTCCAAAGACATTCTGACTCTTATGGCTTCTTTCTAAACCTGAATTCGAGTTGGAATCCAAAGGCTCAAGTCGATCAGACTTTACAGTGGCCGTTGAGCACTATGAAAACGATTTGAAAATAATTGCTAACGTGGGAAGCAATTTAAACCGATTTAAAACAGTGTTGTTTTGGCCGTTTTGACATATTCTTCACCTTTATTTCTTCAAATGATATACGCAAATAAATCAATTTCTGTGAAAAAATCTACAGTTCTCACCTACCAATCTAAATAAAAACTGCTAATTCGAACGGAATTTGTGCTCCAATAGTTCCCCCAAAAAAGCTAAAGGTAGCCTCCCGCTGAAAGCTGAAACATAATTTTTAAACTGTTAAAATAATCCAAAATGCATTAATTTGCGCATATACTTATTAAAAATTGAATGGTGAGGACTTCGTGAAAACAAAGCATTTTCTTTGAATTAGTTTAAATCTAGCACTTATTTTTTCAAAATCTTTCTTGAACAGGTCCCCGTACTAAAAGAAATCTTGATTTTAATTACTTTTTAACAATTTTGAATTATTATGCATTCGTAAACGATTTTTGGTACGCTTGTGTGCTCCCTCGTCTGTCATCACCGACGTAAACATGTGTTTATGTATGCGAAAAAGTGGAGCCCTCGAACCTTTTTCCCCAAAAACTGCTAGCCGATTAATGCAAGAAAATGCGTTGCAGCTTGGGGAGCCTGGTCGAATATCGAGTGTTCACAAATAAAGTCTCATGACAACACACACACACACACTTATTAAAAGTAAATTTTTTTCTTCTTTTTTTTGCTATAAATTAGAATAAAATCTGATTATACATACAAAAAACAATTACGTTAACTTTTATATTTCTACAACCAATTTTTAAAAATCGCAAAATAAAAAGTTCCAATCTAAAGAGCAAAAGATATCAAAACCGACTTTAAAAAATGTAAGAGTTTTCTCTCGTCCAAGAGAAATTTTTTGGCACCATTACAATTTTATAGCAGGTACAATATTTGTTCATTATATATATTACAGAATTTATTGTTGAGACCATGATGGATCCAGATATTGTAATTCGAGAGGCGAAACGATCTGATTTTGAAGCGATAAGAGCTTTAATTCAGGTAAGTCGAAAGATATATTGATATTATTAATTACATTGATAATTGTAAAAATATGAATATTTTTCCAGGAATTAGCTGATTTTGAAAAAATGTCTCAAGGACCTAAAATCAGTGGTAAAGGTGAGAACCACTACTGTATCTTATTTTTATTTTATTTCCATCCTTCCATATTGACCTCTCCCTTTCCATCAATCCCGGAAGGTATCTTAACTAATGTATTTTATTCAATCCTAATTCGATCCCTTCAAGATACTTCAATATATATTTTTGGAATATAAGATTGATTTGGAATAATAAATACATTAAGTGAGATACCTTTACTATACCTTCATAAAAAACGTAAACCAGGGGAGGGGTAGGCGCGCATTGCTCGAAACCTTAGTGATGACCTATGGAAAAGGGAATATACTGGGTGTCCAAAAAGTCCCGGGACGGCTAAATATTTCCTCAGGTAAGATATTTTTCAGGGCAGTCAAGGTCATTCTTGAAGGAACTTTTAACAAGGAATTCAATGGTGACCTTTATTTTGAACTTGACCATGACCTTCACGGTAATTTCAAGGTCAAATTGATTTTTTTAAATGGGAACCTCTATTTTTGACCCCGGGAACTGAGAAAGCGGAAAATTTTACGTCCAGATATGACCTTGACAAATCCAAAATATGACCTGGAAAGGTCAGGGCAAGGTCAAACAACGTACAGCAGGATGATTCGACCAGCATGCATTTATGAAGAAAATGTTCAACGCAAGAGTTGTAGCATTTTATACTCCCGATCGATTGGTGACTTTGACCTTGTCTATGACCAGAACCTTCACCAGGACATTTTCTTCAGAAATGCATGCCAGTCGAGTCATCCTGCTGCACGTTGTTTGACCTTGCTCTGACCTTTCCAGGTCAAATTTTCGATTTGTTAAGGTCATATCTGGACGTAAAATTTTCCGCTCTCTCAGTTCCCGGGGTCAAAAAAGGGTTCCCATTTAAAAAAATCAATTTGACCTTGATATGACCGTGAAGGTCATGGTCAAGATCAAAATAAAGGTCAACATTGAATTCTTTGTTGAAAGTTCCTTCAAGAATGACCTTGACCGCCCTGAAAAATATCTTACCTGAGGAAATATTTAGCCGTCCCGGGACTTTTTGGACACCCTGTATACGCGGAACGCATCCAGAAGTGAAAGAGCGATGCTTTAGGACCAGGAGAAACATCAACTTCCAGATTTCTCTGTAGCCAAGAGATCTGGCTGAATTCGATGATGCGCTTCGTGGAGATTTTTCCGAAGAGTTCGACCTCTGGACCATCAATTGTAGTATGTATGATGCAGCGAATATATGGCGGATGCAAACCATAAAACAAAACCAGCGTCTGATCATGAGACCAAAAGATGAATGCATCAACTCAGCAAAAAGATAGGCTGGGCAAGACTGATTCACTGGCAAGTGTGATTGGCTACATAACATCCGACAGGAAGTTTATTGCAGCACATTGCTGACAGAATACGGGTACTATCTGACGCTAGGAGAAGTCTGGAGCGGAGGGAGAGGTGGGTCAGAGAAAATGAGGAGTTTGGTGAGCTGCCCTTACGAAAATATATGACAGGAAAAAAATGACAGGCCTGTCATTTTTTCCTGTCATTTTTTCCCTGTAGTTTTTTCGCGACCAAAGGAAAACGACAGGAAAAATGACAGGCAAAACGACAGCCGAAAATTACTGGCCCTAATTGGCCATAATTTATAATAATATCGTCTGAACATTATAAAGTATCGACGACATGCAGATTTATTAGTGAACTATTTTAACTTTTCTCGTAAACCTTAAAAAATCATTAGCAAAAGAAAACTATTATGGGAATTCCGAATTCTCTTCCAACACATCAATTGTGGAATGTGTTCGATTTGCCATTTTAAAGCTTTCTTATCCTTACAAAGCGCTAAACTTGAGTACCACGGGCAAAAATTTCGGACTGTTT
>CAKNYM010040523.1:37883-55973 GCA_932195095.1 Andricus curvator
CCAGGAAACACCTCAAGGATCACACCCATCGGCCATCTTGCAGAATGCGTAAGGTCATCCATCAGTAAAACGACCATGCCAGGTTTCAGTTCCGTATTAGATGCTTGCCATTTTTGGCGGATTTGGAGTTCGTGGAGGTACTCCTTGTGCCATTTGTTCCAAAAGTTTTGCTTGGCCTTGGTCAGAAACTGGTAGGTTGAAAGACGATTATCTGAAGTTGTCAGCAAACATCCCTCTGGTAAGACATTGAAAGGACGTCCTATTAATAAATGGGCTGGTTTGACAGCCAAGGGATCATTGGGATCAGCCGAAAGAGCGCACAAAGGTCGCGAATTCAAAGTCGCTTCAATTTCAATCAAGAGAGTTTCTAATTGATAAAAGGTGAGTAGTTTCTCTATGATGCGTTTTAAATGATGTTTAAAGCTCTTGACGGCTGCTTCCCAAAGACCTCCAAAATGTGGGGATAAAGGTGGATTGAAATGCCACTGCACACGTTTTGCTACGACATGTTCGTTGATTATTTTACGAACTTCGGGTTTTTCAAATAGATCATACATTTCCTGAAGTTCCTTATTCGCCCCCACAAAATTGGTACCGTTATCGGAATACATATGGCTGGGTATGCCGCGACGTAAGACGAATCGATGAAAAGCCACTAAAAAACCTTCAGCAGAAAGATCGGGGACAAGTTCAATATGGACGGCCTTGGAAGCCAAGCAGATAAAAACACAGCCGTACACCTTGATAAATGATCTATTTCTATGAGTCTTTTCCTTGACGAGAAATGGACCGAAGAAATCGACACCTGTGTGATCGAATGCAGGTGATTCCTCAACTCGAGCCTTGGGAAGATCACCCATTTGGGCGTGAACGAGTGGGGGTTTGTGACGAATGCAGTTTACACAACGTCGGACAATTCTTCTAACTTGTTCCTTTCCATTCAAAATGAAGAATTTAGATCGGATGGCATAAAGGGTGGTTTGAATTCCAGCATGGAGATTAGATAAATGAGTTCGTCGAATGAGCAATTCAGTGACGTGGTGATTATGAGGAAGCAGAATCGGATGTTTCTGATTATAAGGGAGTTCCGATCTTTTTAAACGTCCTCCTACTCTGATCAGATTCTGATCATCGAGAAATGGACACAACTTGTCAAATCTAGTCCCCTTGCAAAAAGGTTCCGAAAGCTTAGACAAATGACGACGTTCGGCAGGAAACCTTTCTTGTTGAACCAAACCTGCGATTTTATCTTCTGATGCCGAAATTTCTGAAGGTAACAATGGAGGATTCAAGCTTATAATTTTTATAATCCTATGAGCCTCATTTTCGATTTCAGGAAACAACCAATCGATTTCAGGAGGGGCACCAGCTCGCCGACGACCCCTTTCTTTCCATAGATCAACGCGTGCTACGAATCGGACTAATCGATTGTACGAAGGGAAATGTGAGTAAATCTCACTAAATGCAAAAGTTGGAGTGCTGATCAGACAAATTCCTTTTTTGAGCCCAGGTAACTCAATTGGAAATGATTCAATTGTTTGAGGCCATTCACTGGTCGGACGTGAAAGCCAAGGAGGACCTGAAGTCCAGAGGGAATTGTTCATGAATTCAGACGGCAACTGCCATCTGGATAGTGCATATGCTGGATTGTCTTCGGATCGGATATGTTTCCAAGAAACGTGGTCCTTTACCGATTGAATATCTGCGACCCTATTGGATTCGAAAACATTAAGCAAGTGAGGAGCCTTTTTGAGCCAACTAAGCACAATAGTTGAATCAGACCAAAAGGTGATTTGATCAATTGGGAAATCGAATTGAGCCCTTGATTTGACAAAGAGCTTCTTGAGAACAGATGCGCCACAGAGTTCTAATCTAGGGATCGTCATACCTTTTAAAGGCGCGACTCGAGATTTACTACAAACTAACCTTATGTCGACATTGCCTAGAGAATTAGTTGATCTGACGAAAAGACAGGCGCCATATCCATGCTTGCACGCATCACAAAAAACATGAAGATCTATGGTAACCGGATTCGGAATCAGAATCTGTCGAGGGAATGACAGCTGCTTAAGAAGCGATAGCTGATCGGCTAATAACTTCCATTTGGTATGAATAATCTGAGGGAGAGATTCATCCCAACTAACCTCTGCCTTCCAGCAATCTTGAATTAAGACTTTAGCAAATAAGACCACTGGACCTAGCAAACCTAGAGGATCAAAAATTTTGGAAATTTCTGACAAAAGAAGCCGTTTGGTAGATCCGACTTGTGAATCCACCTGATTGACAGAATATTGAAAAACATCTCTTTTAGAATCCCACATGATACCTAGCATCTTTTTGACAGGATTTCCACTGACAACACAATCTAAATCGAAAATTTTCTTGCCGATGTTATCTAATGCCGATTGATGATTGGAGGCCCATTTTCGAATAATGAAACCACCACGACGTAACAGAGCTATCATTTCGTCACATATAGCTAAGATTTCCTCAAGAGAATCTGCACCAGAAACAAAATCATCGACGTAAAAATCACGGAGAAGAAGCTTGCTAGCTCGAGGAAAATCTTTCGCCTCATCACGAGCGAGTTGTTGAATAGTATGAATTGCTAAAAAGGGAGCAGCAGCTGTACCAAAGGTGACTGTGTTAAGTTGGAAAGTTCTAAGAGTTCCTTTATAACGCCAAAGAACCTTTCGAAATTTCCGATCGTCAGGATGAACTAAGATTTGCCGGTACATTTTTTCTATGTCCGCTGTAATGACGTACTGATGAGTACGGAACCGAAGAACCTGCTCAAAAACAGGGTCCTGAATTGTTGGACCAACTATGAGAGTGTCATTGAGCGAAATTCCAGTGGAAGTTTTGGATGACGCATCGAATACGACTCTAACCTTGGTAGTTTCGCTGGAGTCCCTGATTACGGCATGATGAGGAAGGAAATAACCGTCATCAGTGTCGTCACAAAGAGTCATATGACCGAGTGAGATGTACTCTTCCATGACCTTGGTATATTCAGCCTTTAGAGTCGGATTCTTTTCGAATTTCCGTTCCAGAGAACAAAAACGCTTGAGAGCTTGCGCCTTGGATTCACCAAGATTGTATTTGGAATCTCTGAACGGAAGACGGACAATGTATCTACCTGTCGGATCTCGTTTAGTGTGAGCAACATAATGCTGCTCGCAAGCGACCTCATCACGAGACTTGACGGGCTCATGATCGAGATCTTCGATGAGCCAAAAACGTTCTATAAGCTTGTCTAATTTGACGACATTACAAGCGGCTGACTTTGAAAGCGACTGATCAGTAACTCCTCCAGCTACGATCCAACCTAAACCAGTCTTTTGCAAGATGATTTCGGATGCTCCATGTTGAAGCTTGATTTGACCCACAGCTAATACCGATAAAGTGGTACTGGATGATAGCAAGATATCGATCGATTTGGGTAAGTGAAACTGAGGATCAGCTAATTTGAGATTTTTTGGAATGTTGAAAAAGTCGCGAGGGAAAGTGTCGTTAGGCACAGCGTCAGCAATTTTAGGTACTATCAAACAGTTAATTTTATGACTAGAATTGTTATAAGTTGAGTGAACACTAGTTTGTACGTATTTGTTTGAAACAGTGCACAGATTGTCAACTGTTCCAATATTAACTGAACAAGAAGAAGTAGGTAAAGCCAAGGATTTTGCAAATTCTTCAGTTATCAGATTTACGGTGGAACATGAATCTAATAAAGCTCGTGCCACAACAAAATTTCCTCGTTTGTCCATGACCTTGACGACAGCCGTTGTCATTAACTGAGAGTCTGAAGGAAAAGCTATGGAGGCATAAGATTTATGGATTAGTCAACTTGAAGGAGTGTCAGCATTCGAGGATTTAGCATCACTCTTAGATTTAGAACCCTGCCCTTTGGATGATTGAGACTTCTTCCCTCTATGCAAAAGAGAGTGATGTCTTTCACCACATTCCCGGCAGCGTTTGAGACTTTCGCAAGGGAAAGGATGATTCCAGAGATAATTAAAACAAAGTTTGTTGTCCGTCGCAAAATCCCACCTCTCGTCAATTCCGAGAGACCCAAATGAAGAGCATGTGCATAAACGATGATTTCCTTTACATTTCGGGGAAGAACGAGAAGCGCGAGAAGACGATGATGTAGATGGTGCATTTTGCGATACGGAAGTAGCCAACGACCTGACACTTTGTTTCGGAATCTTGGACTGATGTTGAAGGGTTGAGTCAGCAAGACGCTTCTTTGGATTCTTACGATGATCATTGGACTCTTCCAGGGCCTCTTGTTTGAAAATAGTTTTCTGAATAAATTTGAAGAGTTCTTCCAAAGTTGGAAGTTCGTCGACTTCTAACTTGTCGTTCCAACGACTGTGGATATGAGCCGGTAAACATCGCTCAATAATTCGAACGACTAACTCATCACTGGGTTTCGTATCAATGCGGCTAAGAATGTGAGGATGTTGACGAGCAGAGTCATAAAGATCAGATAATGAAACTTCACCTTTGGAATGGTCTTTGCCCACCTTCGGAAGATCTAAGATCACGTTCAAATGACGATAAGCGACAAGACGTTTTTGATCATAATATTCGAGCAGAATTTCCCACGCCTTAGCATAATCAGTCGCATTTGGGGACAATTGGGAAATTTTGCTAGCCGCCTTAGATTTAACGCTACTGAATAGTTGACCAGCTTTGACGTCATCGCTAAAATCCGTACGATTATGTACAAGGGTAACAAACTGATTTTTGAAATTGGGCCACTCTTTACGGTCACCGTAAAATTTAGGCAACTCAATATCAGGTAGTCTTGGTCTTTCTTGTCGGTCCGTCAAAGTAATATTGCTTGAAGTTAAAGTTGAGTTTGCCACCGGGTTCAAGGCTCGTTGGGCCGTCTGGTAAGCTTCTGTCACAGTGGTAGCTATGTCATAGTACGCGTTTGAAAGTTGTTCGAAGGATTTGACAAGAGCATGGTCAGCTTGAAGAGTGAGAAGTTCTTCTTTAAGTTCGAAATATTCATGGTAGAGGTTGGTTACGGAAGCTAATCGCAAGTTACCGTTCGTAGGGTTGGGTGACTCGTCTCAGAATTTTTGTAAACTTGTCACCCACCTGTGTAAGGTTTGGAATTTTGTGGAAATATAATCTACGCGCGACCTGTGCTCCTTCGTGCGAACCATTGTACTCTGGATCAATTAACGACAATTTCAAGAATATAGCAAAATGAAAGAAATCAAGACTTATCTCAGTAAAAATCCTGTCCCACGATGCAGAGGCCGAATGGGCGGCGAGGCTTCCTGGAACGGGAATGACGGTTGGACGTTGAGAGAGAGAGAAGCGAAGACAATGGCGCCGTTGGCTGATGCTATTGACGCCTCGACGACAAGCCTCAACTTGACGACAATGCGTGTGGCGTGCTCGCTGGCTTCTTGGATTCGAGAAAACACTATGTCCATTCGATGCGTGCTGCCACTTGTATGTATGTGATTTCACTCGCGAATAAAGATGAGGTTCAATACCTCACAGGAGGCACCATGTTTTACGTTGAAGCAATCCAACATACCTTAGGTGGTATGTTGGCAATATTATTTTTAAATGTTGAGTTTCGTTGAAACTCTTTGCCCGTTAATGAACTCAAGGAGATAATAAAACACTGCATATGGGAAAAAGCCTATGAGAGGCATAAAAAACCCATTTATTGATAATCAACACAAAGAAGTGATAAGTCGAACAAGATGAGAAATGGACGCCGCACAAAGTGACACGCACGCACATCCCACAATGGTTTGAAATCCGATGAATTGTTCGTTGCACACGTACGTACGGGTATCGAATCGGCAACGCTCGCCCGGAGGAATTCCTCGCACACACACACTTTGCACACTCGTTGAGGAGATATTGTTGCTAACGTCGTTGACGTTAGCACCAGGATGCCCGAAGGCGTTGTGGCTTTGTTCGCCTTAAAGATGTTGCTAATGTCGTTGACATTAGCACCAGGGTGCCCGAAGGCGCTGTGGCGTTTGTCCACAGGATTGGCGATCAGTTAATCACCTCTTCTGCGCAATACGTTGTCGCGATGAACAATGTCGACGAAAGGCGCGGTTAACCAACTGTTTTTCGGTCGAGAAAAGGAGATCCGTTCGCGGTCGTTGCTCGTTGCAGACTGCCTTATCGCCTCGTTTCGCACTCCTCTCTGACGCGCGCGGGAAAAGCGCTCGGCAAGTGGCGCCGCTACTCGTCGCGTTCATGGAAACTCGACCCATATCTCACACGCGCTCTCGCGCGAATATACGTTGTTCCGACGGAACAACTGAAAACCAAGTTAAATCTACTGATCTTCCAAGTACGTATATGGACAACACGGTAGTTCAGTAAATGTTACAATTATAGGCAACTGAATATGACTATCATTGATGGTTACCAGTACCGATTTTCAAGTGCTGCTGACCTGCGGATCAGTAGATTTTACCGATTCAGTCGCTATTCTGCACTGTTCCTCGATGCTGCAATTACGAATTATCATGTCACTTTGACGGATAATATAAACAGATCTAACTTATGTTAACGGTACAGACTATAGTTTGGACGGCTCTATAAATTGTAAAAAAATATTGCTAAAAAATAATTAATAAGTAAACACACGGTTAATTCTGACATATATTTTCGGATATACTTATAATTAATCGGTATTTGTAAGTTACAACGCTTATAATACAATAAAAATTTCGCACGCAATGGGGGGGGATTCGAACGCATAAACCTAAGCACGCAAGTCGATTAGCTTAACCACTACACTATTACACGAGTTGCGATCTGTGAAATAATTCCGAAATGCATTTGTAACTAAGGTGGCGACCTCGGTAACGACTTTTTAATACGCGTCCATGCCATCGCGGCACACGACAAAAGTTCTCGCATTTACCTGATATCCATACAAGTCAGCTGGAACAGTAGCATGTACCGATCCTTCTGCAATGTTCACTGCACCACTATTGTAGTCTCGGTTCAGTGGATTTTACATATCTTACCGTATTTCATACTAGGGAATAGAGGTTTATTTTACTAAAGGATTACCGTTAAATTCACCCTAAATTCACTGTGACATTTACGAAATGCTAAGTGCTTTTGACATTTTCAACCCTTCATTAAGAGCAGTTTTTGGTGTTACGGTTACAAGAAACACTTTACATTTCTTGATTAGTAAATATTACATTTCTTTTTTCTGCGTGTTGATTTCCGTAAAATTATCTTGAATTCTGTAAAAGACTCTTGAATTCTGTAGAATTATCTTGAATTCTGTAGAATCCTCTTGAATTCTGTAAAATTCCCTTGAACACTTCTGAACTCATTACAAATGTTTAAAAACTTCTAAATTCAGTACAATAAGCTTTGATTTATTTTGAATGCATTAGTCTTTCCAATTTTTATTTTTGTGAACGTTACAAGAAATGTCAATGAAATTCCATTGAAAAAATGCGACACGTAAGAGTCCTAATTAAATGCTTGATGATTTCAGTGCACGCGTTTAACACAAAGTACCAAGTTACTTTTTCCGGGTGCATTTTAAAGTGCAAACATACGCCCGAAAAAATGCCTCTGATGACGTACATGCAGAGATGATTTCATTGCCTTGTAATGAGGTTTCTTTACTTAGCGAACATAATAAAAGATGTCATCAAACTCATTCGACCACGGTGCTCTGCCTAGATAAAAATCACGCTAAAAAAAAATTACCTTGTAATTTCCTATACATAATGTGCACAAATAAGGTGAACACACCCCTGATGAAAATGTTTTGACGATACCCTTGTCAATAGAATTGATTTTACTTACATTACTTTTTAATAATCAACAAACTTAGTAATTAGTATCATAAAGCTTAGGCGACCACTGTTCTTTCTCATATGAAACTTTTATTAAAAATATATCTGAAAAATATATGATACATACGTGCGCAAATAAGGACTGCTCCATTCTTAGTTAGATGATTAGTCATTAAAATGAGTCATTCAATCGTCTCCCACTGGTATACGCATGTATTCAAAATTACCAAATCCTTTTTTAGGGAGCATTTTTCACCCCTATGAAGAAATTTTGACAAAAAACATAAAAATAAGATAAACGCTTTAACTAGAGCTTCGTCAAATTTAGTCGACTAGGATCTTTTTCGCAAATTAAAAATAATCACCCCAACCACCGTCAGAAGACTTTAGTAGATGTCTCGCGTGATTATTTTTAATTGGAAATTTGTTGGCTCTCATAGTTGCAGGCAGATGAGGTGAGGTTTGATAAATGTACTAGGGGTAATTTTTTGGGGTTTCTAAAGTTACAGTGAGCATGAGGATATAAACTAAAGTCTTGGCAAGGTGCCTGCAACGACTATTTTTCATTTCAAATTTTTTCCCCGTTTTAGTTGAACGCAGCTCAGAAGGGGTTTGTTAAATGGCCTAGGGTTGGTTTTATGGGGTTGTCGAATATTATTGTAGGTATATCAATATAAAATAGAATCTTGGGTAGGTGTCTACGGTCACTATTTTTACTTTGAAATTTGTTGGCAGCTTTAGTTGAAAGCAGCTGAGACGGGATTCGTTAAATGTACTAGGGGTTCTTCTTTAGGGCTTTTGAATATTATTTTAGGGATCGGAATATCTACTTAAGTATTGGAAAAGTGTGTGGGGTGATTATTTAAAATTTTGAATTTTTTAGCAGTTTAAGATGAAGGTAGCTCATACAGGGTTAGATTTTTGATTTGAAATAGTTTTGTCTGCTTTAGTTAAAGGCAACTGAGACTGGGTTCGTTAAATGTACCAGGGTGGTTTTTCGGGGATGTGTAATATTATTCTAGAGATGAAGATATCTGCCAGGCTCTTAGGAAGGATATCAACTTGAGTCTTGGGAAAGTGTGTGGGGTGATTATTTTGCATTTTAGATTGTTTGACAGTTTAACTTGAAGGCAGCTGAGATGGGGTTCGTTAAATGTACTGGGTGTGGTTTGTTGGGGCTGTCTAATGTTATTGTAGGTTTCTATGCTGTCTATTTTTAGTTTAACATTTTTTTGGCTGATTTTGTAAGTCCCGAAAAAAATTTTATCAAGCTATAAAAGCTATAAAATAAATGTTAAGTGTTTTGGAAAACACAAAAATAAGCCAAAATTCTGATATGATTATATTTATGGTGAGCTCATAATTCATTTTATGCGTTCTTTGAAGAAAATTGATTTTTGCAATTTTGAAAAGCACAAAAAAAAACCATAATTCTGGTCTGGTTATATGTTTAATTTCTGAAATTTGCTTTAGTGGAAGTACTGGCTGGCAGCACCTCCACCCAAAGTTAGTTTTTTGAGAAAAATATATAAAATCTAATAAAATATTTTGAGAAAAAAATATACTCTCAAATTATTTTTAATCTTGACAAAGCATTTTCAATTAGTAATTTTTCAATGAAAAATAAAAAAATTCGTTTAAACATTGTATTTTGCTGATTACTATTTATACGGAGTGTCTTTACAGATTTCATGACGTTTTTTTAATTCTCTGGAATTCTGTTAGAATATCTCTTAAATTCAGTAGAATTCTCTTGAATTATGTAGAATTCTCTTAAGTTGTGTATAATTCTTTTAAATTCAGCAGAATTCTCCTAAATTCAGTAGAATTCTCTTGAAATATGTAAAATTCTCTTAAACTTTGTTTATTTATCTTAAATTCAGTAGAATTCTCCTAGTTTTGGCAGAATTCTCTTGAATTTAGTCAAATTATCCTGTTTTCTTTCGAATTCAGCAGAATATTTTTGAAATCAGTCAAATTTTTTCGAATTCAAGAGAATTCTCTAGAGTTAGGTAGAATTCCCTTGAATTAATTATAATTCTCTGGAATTCTGTATAAATATCTCGTGAATACCGTAGAATTCTCTTTATTTATGCATTCTCTTAAAATCTGTACAATTCTCTTGAAGTCTGCCGAATTCCGTTCAATTCAGTAGAATTCTCTTACCTCTGGCAGAATTCTCTTGAGTTGAGCAGAATTCTCTTGAATTTAGTAGAATTTTCTTGAGATCGACAAAATTCTCGTGCAATCTGCAGAATTCTCTTGAATTGAGTAGAGCTCAATTGATTTCCGTACTGCACTGAAATCATCAAACATTTGATGAAAGTAATTGCCACTACAGGGCTAGAAGTCGGTTGTGTTCGTGCGACAGCTCGAGGTTTTTGGACGTTTTTTGGACTTTACCGCAATTCTTTTATTTGTGCGTGCAGTATTTTAATTTTTAGTGCATTATTCGGTATCTTCGTGTGCCTTTCAGGTTTAGTTTATGTTGTAAATCAGTGGTAATCTACTTTCAAAAATTGTCCGTGTTCTCCGACGAGTGTGGAGCCTATGTGGCATCTTAAGTGTTTATCTCGGCTTTTCGAACATAATTCACCCGAGCTGGCAGATGTCATGAGACCTCTGACCCAGTCTGGTCCAGGTACGGAACTTTTTTAATTGTGTCTACTTTTTTGAGGCCACAAATCTACAAATCAAGAATTGTGCTCCTGTGTTCAGGGAATCGAAAAATGCCGTCATTAACAGGACTCTAACGTAACTCTACCGTAACTCGAGGTAAACTACCTAGTGTGCGCTAATGGTAAGCGGGTTGCTCGTCGACAGGCGCTCGACTTCTCGCTACATGAATACTTGAATCGCCCCGAAAGTCGCCAAAATCCATTTATAATTCGATTTTTGTTTGTTATTCTCGACTTGCTTTTACATTTTATTTATTTTTTTGTACTTGCTTAAGATGTCTGGCTCTTCCTCACAAGCGCAGCAAGTTACTACTGAACGAATTTGCAAAACTTGCAATAAAGTAATTAAGAAACTTGCAAAGGCGAGGATTTGCGCCTCCTGCAATGTTGCATTCCATGCGAGATGCTGCTACTTTTACGAGGTTGAACAAAAGAAAGGTGGAACACTACTTGAAGGGTCGGGGAACAAAAGGGACTAACCCACAAATTTTTCGAAATTGACTTTTACACATTTTTGGACTCCTTAAACAAACGCCGTTTCAAGGGTGTAAACTAAAAATTAAAAAAAATTTTTTTCGTATTTTAAAAATTCATCAAAGTCAGTTAAGGTCCTAACCCAAGGGGTGCCGAGCGAACAAAAGGGCCTAACCCCACATTGCAACTTATGGAAAAACGATTTTTTCATTCGGTTAGTCTAGGTTTATTGCCACTATATAGTTATGTGGTGCCATTTAGCGTGACTAGGATGTGTCAAAGGCTTTGGAGGAACTAATTGCGGTCGATATTATCGATTTTACATCATCTGTTGCAAGTGTTGATCGACAAGGAGAGCAAGATAAGTAAACATTGTTTGTCTTTTTGTTTCTAATTTTTTTTAGTGATAGAAATTCGAAAAATTTCAAACGGGCGTTTGTTGAATAAAGTCTCACGGTAATTTTGATATTTTATCTAGGTGAGGAATTGGTGCAGTATGCCGCGGAAGCAAGCCGAGCGTCGCGAGATGCGACGTCAGGGCTTCGAGTACGTGGCGGCAAAGGGAAAACTCGTACGTGCAAAAAATCCTCCCGTTGTCGATGTCAGTAAAAAAAATCTTAAGCGGACAATTTTAACGATGATGCATCTTTATGAAAAATCGTGGAAATACAGAAATATTGAAAAGGGTATCATTCCGAAAATTCCAAAAAATTCTGATGAATAAAGAATAGTTTTGGGATCAATTTCTCTTAATCAATATTAATATTTTTTACATAAATCACGATAACATCTTCAAATGTTCATATTTTTGGTCAAAAATTTTACTGGATACTTTTGAAAAGGTGTACTTCAAGAAAAAAAACAGCATTCGAGTGAAAATCCTACAAAACAAGCTCGCGTGGAAATTTTTCTCTAAATGACTAAACTTCCACTTTGTTTAGAGTGATATTTCATGCTTAAAAATAAGTGCAAAATGAGTGAATCTTTCACTCAAAAAAATTTAGATGGTGCCTGTTCTTTTCACTGTCGTCATTGTTTTGAAAAAATATTTTTCTACCAGCGTATAAATATCGTGTGCATTTTTTGTTACTTTTACAGAACAAACCAACGCGGATTTTGACAAGATTCTTTTGATGGAAGTGACACCGAAAGAACTTTTCGTGTTGAAAAAAAACGATCTCCGTCGAATGATTGAATTCATTCCGGTCGAGCATCGTCAATATTACAAAAATTTGTTGTAGTTGGAAAAATAAATGTGTCTGAATGATTTTTGTTGGGGTACATGATTTATATACCTATATCACTAAATAACAAAAACAGCTTAATGACAAAGTGATGGTAAAATTCAACATATTTTATTCAGTTTTTTTTTCAGTTTTGTTTTTACCATGATGTGTCTTGAGATAAGTATGATAATCTTTAAAAAAAATATATTCCAAAAATACAGTCCAATTCGATTATTTTTAACAATATAAAAATAGCGCAAATTCATAGTTTACCGAATATCTGAACCTTAATCACAAAATTTATTATTATTTTCAGCAGCAATAACAATAAACGATAGCAAAATCAATAATAATTTAGCGAAAATAAAGTATCACTCAATATAATAGATCATGCTCAGAAAAATATACTAGACAATAAATAATTAATTGTTCACAACTTAACAAACATATTTATTGAAAAATTATTATTGTATTTGCTAGTATTTATTCATAGAATTTCACCGCAGGTCAGGCGGCACTAAGCCGAGTGAATGCTTGCTGCTCGGGGTTAGGCCCTTTTGTTCGCCTGTACCCCCTTGGGTTAGGCCCGTGTTTAACTTTGATGTCTCATAAATCGAAAACTATTTGACGGATTCGCATGAAATTTGAAAGAACAACGTTCAAGAGTGGAGATTATCGATCACATATGTCCAATATATTTTTTTCGGTGATCTCGCAAAATACAAACGTTTTTCTGGCGTCTTGAAAAATTTGGAAAAACGGGGTTAGGCCCTTTTGGTCCCCGGCCCTTCACTTGTTTGCGGGTCCTGTTGTGAGTGCTTTGCGGATGATGATGCTTCTGGAGGGGTTACCTCTATGTCAATCAGAGAACTCCAGCCTGCCATGGATGTTGAGGAGGATGAGGCAGACGAGCTTGCCGGCGAGGATGTGCTGAATTCCCCAAGTACGGATAGGTCCAATTTCACTCTGCTAAGCAACCTTGAGCCCCACAACGATTCTCCTCCGTTGGGTGGCCCTAACTTGGAATCTACTAGACTCGTACCGGCTGAACAAAGTTCTCCCGATCCCGTCGCATTGAAAATCCTCTCGAAATTGAATAGCATTTGCGAGAGGTTAGAGGAAGTCGAAGCTAATGGCTCTCAAATGAGCTTAAATATCCAAGCTCACAACAATGCAATGGTTAAATGTAATTCAACGGTCTCAAACCTGTCAGCCAGCTACGATTCTCTATCGGCTGACTTGAAAAAAATACCCGAGCAAAATACGCTCCTACTTGAACAATTCGAAACTGTAAAGTCTCAAGTCGCCGACCTGCAATCCTCGAGTATACAGCACTTCAAGAACTATCAAGAGTGCAAGGAGGAACTCATCAGCCTTAAGTGCACATGCGAGAAGCGTATAAGAAGCCTGGAAGAGGCGGACCGTGACAGGGAGGTAATTATCACGGGTATACCAACGGCCATACCACGCTGAAAAACCCAGTTCTCGTCAGATCACTGAAGTTAAGCAGCGTTGGACGCGGTTAGTACTTGGATGGGTGACCATTCAAGAATACTGACATGAGTGCTGTTGGCACATCGTGGGTGTGGTGAGCCCACACTTGTAGTTATTTATAACTACAAGAAAAACCTAGAAACACTACCCGAATCGGGTAGTGTCACGCCTACCCTGAAAGGGAAATGGTGGTATATTCCAGTTTCTCCTCAGGAGAAGCTCCCAGTCCTCGTCGACTCGATCTGCAGGCTTGTCAAGTCGAAGACCAATAAAACGAACATCGAGGATGTTTTCCGAGGTCCACGATGTCGATTCTGACCTGGCTGACGGTCCTGTCCAAAGCAGTGTGGATTCGCCACGCGTCAAATGCTTCGTCTAAGCCAATAAAGATCCCTCATCTGACTGACTCGTTCGATCTTGTTGCCTTCCTTTTCAGTCAGCTAAGCGAGGCAGCCAATTCTAGTCAATCTTGACTCAATACCTTTTCTATCTCTGATAAAGCCTTGCAAGTGGCAACACCAGTGCCTTCACCTTCTCTACTTCCTTTGGACTCTTCTGCAATATCTTACTTGGACTGTGGTTCAAGCTCGGCTTGTGTCTCGTTCATGAACTCTTCTTCAGTGATCCGCCTTCAAGACTCAACGGGTATGTCAGCAAATCTTTCTCAACTAAACCCCGTCCCTCCTTCGCCCGATGTCTCACGCAGCTCTATATGTAACGACATGGTTTCTCCGTTGGAATCAACTTTTTTCTCTATTAGTAATTATCCTTCTTCGGATATTCATTTAAGTGTTTCCTTCGGTGATCCCAGTCTTTCTCATTGTAGCAGCGAGCGAGGCAAGCATTTGCACTTGGCACACATAAATGCGAGATCTCTTCCTCCTAAAATAAGTGAAATCACAGACATCATCCATTTGTATAACATCGACATTCTTGTAATCTCAGAAACTTGGCTTCGTCCTGATGTCCCCGACTCTGCGATATTAACTAAGGGTTTTAGTTTAGTACGAGCTGATCGTAGAAGCCGCAAGGCGACGAGAGGAGGTGGGGTTGCTATTTATATTAAAGATGATCTTAGCTACGAGTCGGTGTATAATAATTACACTCCATTTTTAACGGGTGTTCCCGATGACATTCCTGTGGACCTATGCCTAGTTATTGTTAAATTTGAGAAAACGCGTCTCGCAATTCTAGGAGTTTACAGGAGTTCAAACGTGGCGCTATCCTGGGACAGTGATTTTGAAGAGGCCTTAGCTCGTGCCACCTGTGAATCAAATCACATGGTTTGCTTAGGAGTTTTTAATATCAATGCAGCGGACACCTCCCATACATGCTGGGATAGGTTACTTCACATATCACGCTCTCTATCGCTCAGGCAGGTTATCAAAGAACCGACCCGCTCAGACTCGATTTTGGACCTTATTTTTGTAAGCGACGATCTCTCACTATTAGATTCGGGAGTGGTCAAGCTATCAGGAAAATTTGACCACGACTTGATTTTCTGCGACATAAACCTAGATCTATCAACAAGACCGAGTGTTTACCGCATAGGTAGGGACTTCAAACGTGTGGACCAAACAGCATTCAATGAGGCAGCAAGTCGGGCGGACTGGGCCAATATATTAAACCTCTCCTCGTTAGATGAGAAAGTTGATCGATTTTCGCAAATAACATTAAGCCTTATTAACAGTTTCTGCCCACTACGTCGCTTCAGAATGTTAGGCCCAGGCCGCCTTGGTTCTCCGACTCTGTAAAGAAAATTGCCCGGGCTAGGGACAGAGCTCGTTCCAAATGGCGCACTTCAAAAACTGCCATAGATAGAGATAAATATGTGCTCCTACGTAACCTCGCAACTGGCTCCCTACGGCGCGAAAAAACGGGTATCTGGCTAGCCTCTCAGATAGACCCTGTTCCAAACACATGTGGGAAAAGGTAACCCTGGCAGGTGTCTGGTCAGGATAAAGACAGTTCTCTTGGGGAGATCTGCCTATGGATCCCACTAGCATTAATGACTATTATCTAGATACCATACCGCCAGCGGTAGCGTCAGAGGCACTAATCCGCCACCTTCAGCTATCTGCTAGCAACTTTTTACCTGACTCACAGAATACTTTCGCATTCCAGGAAATTGATCTTAGTCATTTGTATCACGCTATGAGATCGTTCACTTCGACAGCTACGGGATCGGATGGCATAAATAGTTCCTCAGTTTATCTTTGTGTACCCTCATGCCTTCCTGCGTTATTAAATATCATGAATACCTCGTTAAGACAGGGAAAATTTCCCTCGGCATGGGGATCAGGTATTGTTCGCCCTCTTCCTAAATGCGATAGTCCAAAATAATTTGGTGACCTGCGCCCAATAACCATTCTGCCTTACCTTTCGAAGGTATTAGAGAAGATCTGTCTCCAGCAGTTGACACACTTCATTGACAAATACAATGTATTACCTCCCAATAAATCGGGGTTTAGGAAGGGTTTTTCGGCTGCAACAACTCTTCTTCACGTCTCGGATGAGATAGGAAGGTCCTTGGACTGTTCAGAGGTAACCCTACTGGCCTTGCTGGACTTATCTCGGGCTTTCGAAACCCTTGATCATGGGTTGCTTTTGAAAAAATTAGAATCGATAGGAGTAAGGGGGACATCACTTGCTTGGTTCACAGGGTTTCTCTCTAATAGAAGTCAGCGAGTTGCAGTATCAAGCTCTCAGTCTACACTCATGTCCCCACGCAGAGCAGTGAATAGGGGAGTACCTCAGGGGGCAGTGAGTAGCTCTACCTTATTTTCTGTTTACACAAACGACCTTCCTGACTCCGTGAAGGAATTTTTGCGTAGGGTAGAGGCGATTTCGAAGGGCAGAATTAAAATAACTATGCAACTGTATGCAGATGATACACAGGTGTACATCCGTTGTAAGCGGGAAGACATTAATGAGGGAGCAGCCATTTTAAACGCGGTCTTAGATCATATCGCTGGCTGGGCGGAAGATCGTGCGCTGGTCATTAATCCGACGAAATCTGTCATTCTACCGATAGGCAGTTTAGATTGAGATCTTCTTCCTAATTTCTCAATAAATGCTACTCAACTTTCCATCGTCTCGCAGTCGAAAAACCTCAGGCTTATAATGCAGTCAGATTGGGGCTTCGAAGAGCAAGTATCTAAAAAGGTCAATGCCGCGTATATACGCCTACGAAAATTGTTTCCACTCCGTCGCGCTCTTCCTACTAGTGCTAAACTTCTATTATGCGAATCGCTAATCTTGTCTCTTTTTGATTATGCATATACGAGCTTTGGGCCTTTCTTGAGTACGCCGCTGAGGGCGAGGATTCAGAGAGTGCAAAATTCCTGCCCAAGATTCGCGTACGGTATAAAAAAATTTGACCATATCTCCCCCGCTTTTAGAGAATCTGGTTGGTTGAAAATGGACCAACGGTGGAGATTGCATCTCTGCGTTCTCGCGTTCAAAGTTTGGTCTAAGGAGACGCCGATATACCTACGAAATCTCATTTCCAGTGTGGAAGAAAATCAGGCGAGAAAATCTCTTGTCACAAGATCCAACGGAAAATGTTCGGTCCCTTCGGCTCGCCCTGCGAAGGCGGAAGCTACATTTTGATGTTTAGCTCCTCGTTTGTTAAATGCTCTTAAAGATCCTATTGATTCGTATAGTGCTCAATCTGTGAGAAACGAAATGTATCAAAAATTGCGGATGGAGCCTTAAATCCGTTGAGAACCTGTCACGTGCGAAAAAGCTACTCATCGGCGATTTATATATGATGGTCCTGTATTCTTCGTCAGTAATTTAATGTACGATTGTACAATAATATTGTCGTTTGTTTTTCCTCTCCTTTTAAGCTAGTTACCGTTAACAAGGAGTTATTTTATAGTAAGCATTTAAGTTAGATTGTAGAAGGTTAGGTTGTAAAGCAGCTCAGCTGAACCTCGGCCTTTTATGTCCACTCGTCTATCTCTTTCTGTAAGCTCATGTACATATTTCGTGGAACATAATAAAGATCTATTATTATTATTATTTTTTTTTTATTATGAGAAGTTGTAGGCTCCGGAAGCTACGATCATGGTTCTTTAAAGCAACCAATCCCGACGCAACTGGAACGTGTACGTCATCCGCTTCTGCTCCTTCTGTCCTAGAAGGTAAGCAAGAGCGGGAAATTTACGCGCGATAACATCGGGCAACACTGTTCCTTGGAGTCAGGTCTCTAGCCGCGGATGATCTTACGCGGCAGACGGGACAGTTGAACATGAAGTTTAACCTCTGGATACTTTTTTAGAGCTACCAATCAACATTTTTATTATGAGAAGTTGTAGGCTACGGAAGCTACGATCCTGGTTCATTAAAGCAACCAATCCCGACGCAACTGGAACGTGTACGTCATCCGCT
>CAKNYM010040524.1:0-17163 GCA_932195095.1 Andricus curvator
ATATATATATATATATATATATAATAAACATGGTGGTGCTATTAAAGAAAGGAGATTTATAATAAATATTATTTACCTCTAAAGGAGAACATTATATTCAATCCTGCCAATTTTTTATAATAAAATTTTTTTTATATATTTATTTTAAAGAACGATAACGAAAACAAGTTACTTTTTCCGTGATCTAACGGTAACTACGTAGGTAAATCTACAGAAATTAATTTGAAATAATGAAAAGTCTACTATCATATTTTTGGTAAGAAATTCATCTTTTACGGTTAAAAATTATATCATTTCGTTCAAAATTTAATTCTTCAGTTGAAAATTCAAATATTTGGCTAAAATTTTTTTTATTTTTTAACAAAATTAATCTTATTGTTGAAAAATTCAACTAATTGGTTGAAAGTTGAAAATCAATTTTTGTCGAAAAATGTATCTTTTTTAATTGAAAATTCCTCCATTCTGTTGCAAGTTCGAACTCGCGTATTAAATATTCATTTTTGTGGTTAAAAATATAACTATCACATTTCTGCTTGAAAATTTATCTTTTTGAGTCCTTTTTGTAAAAAATTAATCTTTTTCGTTGCAGATTAATCTTTTTTGAAAAAGTCAATTACTTGGTTAAACTTTTTTGTTAAAAATTCATTTTGTTGTTGAAGATTCATTATTATATTGATATGTTTACTATTTTTGTTGAAAATTCGGTTTCGTAGTCGAAAATTATCTTTTCAACTACAAATTTATCTGTTCCAGTTGAAAATCCACCAGTTCAATATAATCAATTTTTGTGAAAAAAATTATTTTTCGGAATTGAAAATTTAACTACTTAGTTGGACTTTTTTGTTAAAAATTAATTTTGCTGTTGAAGATTCATTATTATATTTGAATGTATCTTTGAAATTAATGTATCTGTAAAATGTATTTTTTTCAGTTAAATATTCAACTATGTGGTTCAAAACTTCTTTTTAAATTGAAAATTCGTCTTTTTCGTAAAAAATGCATTTTTTGTTGCCGAAAATAATTCTTTTTTATTGAAAATTCCACTACTTGATTGAACTTCTTTGTTCAATTTCATTTTTTAATTGAAAACAGAACTATTTCACTTTTTCTTGGATTTTTCAAAGTTGAAAATTCAACTATTTTGTTGAAAACTTATCTTTTTGAATTGAAAATTTATTTACTTGGTTGAACTTTTATATTAAAAATTAATTTTGCTGTCAAAGATTCATCCTTATATTTGAATGTACCTTTAAAATGCACCGTTAAAATGAATGTATTTGTAAAATAATTCTTTTTTTTTTGTAGAAAATTCATCTATTTGGTTGAAAATTTATCTTTCGGAGTTCAAAATTCAACTGTTTGGTTGAAAATTTATTTTTTTTTAGTTGTAAATTAAACGATTTGGTTGAAAATTTATCTTTTTGATTTTAAAATTCTTCTTTTTTGGTAGAAAATTAATCATCTTTGTCCAAAATTAATCTAATTTGGTTTTGTAGTCGAAATTTATTTCTATATTTTTTAGTAAAAATTTAACTATTCCCGATAAAGATCCATAATTTTAGTTGAAAATAAATTTTGTTCGAAAAATCTATTCTTTTCTCGATTCTTTTTGGTTGGAAATTTATTTTTTTGAGTTGAAAATTCAACTATTTGGTTGAAAATTTATCTTTTCAAATTGAAAAACCGTCTTTTTTAGTAGAAAATCAATCTTCTTCTATGAAAATAATTCTTTTTAAAAGTATTGTTATTATTGTGTCGACCAGGGCAATTAATTAATTAATCAATTTCTGATGTGAAATTTTTGCCGATCACTGGCAGATTATTTTCTTGTTTCTCCAGAAAATTATTTGACCAGTAATCGGCAAAGATTTAACATCAAAAATTTATTAATCTTTTTTGTTGAAAATTTATATACTTGGTTGAAATTTTTAGTTTAAAATATAACTATTACATTTTGGTTACAAATATATCGTTTTGAGTTGAAAAATTGACCATTTATTTGTCAAAAATTAATCTTTTTATTGAAAATTCAACTACTTGATTGAACTTTTTTGTTAAAAATTCATTCAAGATTCATTCACTTATCTATTTTTTTTTTAATTCGGTTTTATAGTCAAAAATTATTTTTCCAATCAATAATAAACAATTCCACTTGAAGGTCCGTCATTTTAATTGAAAATCACTGATCTCGACACAGAAAAAACATAACGTAATCTTTACAGCGATTTCAGAGTAATATTTACCTGCAACAAAAATTAATTTCACGTGTTAAGATTTACCCACCATATGGCAAATGGTTACCATGTCAACTCCATTGAATCTTGTTTTGTATCGATGCGAAAAAATTCAACTTTAAATATTTCAAAATTACCCGCAACAAAAATTCACTTCCATTTTTTTTGTGGAGTCCTGAATATGCAGAAACAATGCCTGATTAATTTTTTTCAAAAAAATGTATTTATCGCGTGTTTTGTTCGCTTACACGTCAATTAATCCAATAAGGCAAGCCAAAATATTGAAAGTACCACATTTGGGTGATATTGTGGTGAATGATCAGTGATTCGTGAAAAGGGGAGATTGGCAGCAAATATGCGAATCAGACCATGAAAAGCATAGGGAAATAATATAGGATCTGCAGCTTTACACCGTGCGTGTTTAACGGGCTTATCCGTCCCTCATTGTGTCTCAATTCTCAATTCTCAATTCTGTAAACGTTTACGATCAGTGCAAGCTTTTCAAGAGACGAGCTTAGCCAGACTGGGTCGGATTTTCGGTGCAAACTGCATTGGATTTACCTCGAAAAATACTCCCGAGGAAATTGAGCGAGAAATCAATGCACGCACTAACGCCCCCTCTCAATGGACGGGAAGAGACGCGATTCTTCAGCTTTTCCAGAGAATGGGCCCCTCCGGCCCCTCCAGCCCCTCTTGGTCCCACTTGGTCCCTCTTGGTCCCACCACTATTTAGATTTTGGGACTCAAGAATGGAAAAGTGGAGAAGGCGATGGATGAAGAAAGCAAGCAGCGAAATCCTAGGATTATCTCCTATCGCTCTGATCCATTCAATCATTCAGTGTGTACTTGTAGAGAATAGAAGGAAAGGAACTACTACAATTTGACAATTTTCCCATTTCTATGTGCGTTGTATCCGCTCGGAACATGGTTTAAATGGATATGTTTTTACAAATAATATTGCCACTGAGTGGTCGACATACTCCATTCAAGTGTGGCCTCTACAATAGTGTAGCATACAAGAAAAATATTTTTTCACGTGTTTGTTGATGTGGCAATGAAGAAATGTAATTCTCATTTAAAAAAACAAATTTTCACCGAGTAACACCCGTTCCTATACAAATATTTTGTACACTATATTGTAAATATCGTCGCCCTAGAGTTATACTACGCCATGTCCACTTTTTGAAATTTTTGAACTATCATCATTTTTATACTCGGTACGGGTTAAACTTTGTTTTTAAATACATTTTTCCCTGAAATGTATTTCCTCAGCTTTTATAATTAATAATTAAAATAGTGACGTTAATTAACAGTTAGAATTATATAATAATAATAAATCTGTATTGAGTTCATAATATGAAGGATATGTACATGGCAGACAGAATTAACATAAGAACCCAAAGGGCGAGGTACAGCTTAAAACTGCTTTCAAACCTAACCCTCTCTCTCTCTCTCTCTCTCTATATATATATATATATATATATATATATAAATATATCACGCCATGTCCTTTTTTGCATTGCTATAAGTGAATAATTTGCGAAGAACTCATTTAATTCGAGGTATATGTAACACATCAGAATAATGTACACTGTTAGAAATGTTTGCAATTTTAGTATACACGGGTATATTAAATTTCCTGTATGTTTACTAAATTCATTACACTTTGTAATTTTAGTATACTTACGTATACTAAATTTCTTTTATGAAGTTATATGTATAATAAATTTATTAAGTGTACAATAAGTTTCTTTCATGTATATGAATTTCACAGTTTCTGTATACTAAAATTCATATACGTTTTTACTATGTTCAGCTGCGCAAGCTTGTTTCGATTTACGCGAGTCGGGCAACGTGGCCGGTGGCAGGCTGGTATGTCGCTGAATTTTTTTGAGTTTCTTTAAAAGGTATGTTTAATTTATTAACTTAAATGTAGCTCAACGATATGATTATTTGAAAATTAAAACTTTGTTCTTTAATTTCATTTTTCATCCGATCATGTTTACAGATGATGAAGACGGAACCCACGCGAAACGGAACGCGTATACTGAATTTAGCATATGCGTATACTAAATTTCGTATACATGTATACTGAATTTAGTATGCGCGCATACTAAATTTCATGTACGTGCATACTAAATTTCATGTACGTGCATACTAAATTCAGTATATGCATATACTAAATTTTATGTACGCTGGTATACTAAATTTAATTTCATGTTGTGCATTCTTGCTTCCATTACATGTATACTAAATCTAGTACAGATTTTTCTAACAGTGTAAACTATCATTGTTAAACTTTTTACATAAGAACTTCATTATAAATAGTTCATTTATAAATATTTTGTGGATATGGCGTACTATAATCTGAGGAAAAATGAATTTTTTGAATCTCATATTACGCTATGCCCAAAACCAATTTTCCACAACACCTCTAATACATTCACTGTTAGAAAAATCTCTACTAAATTTAGTATAAATGTAATGGAAGCAAAAATGCACAACATGAAATTAAATTTGGTATACCAGCGTACAGTAAATTTAGTATATTTATACTTAATTTAGTACACGCGTATACTAAATTTGATATATGTGTATACTAAATTCAGTATGAATATATTAAATTTACTGCACGCTGGTATACTAAATTTAATTTCATGTTATGCATTTTTGCTTCCATTACATGTATACTAAATTCAGTAGAGATTTTTCTAACATTTGTCATAATAGTTTTAAAAGTTGTGCTAATATGTTCTTGATCATGCATTATTTTTTACCGATAAACTCATTTCGACATTTGACAACGGATTTGTAGAGTTAAATGGCTATGTTTTTACAAATAATATTGCCACTGAGTGGTCGACATACTCCATTCAAGTGTGGCCTCTACAATAGTGTAGCATACAAGACAAATATTTTTTCACATGTTTGTTGATTTGGCAATGAAGAAATGTAATTCTCATTTAAAAAAAAAAAAAATTTCACCGAGTAACACCCGTTTCCTACACAAATATATTGTACACTATATTGTACACTATATTTTGTAAATATCGTCGCCCTAGAGTTATACTACGCCATGTCCACTTTTTGAAATTTTTGAACTATTATCATTTTTAGGCTCGGTACGGGTTAAACTTTGTTCTTAAATACATTTTTTCCTGAAATTTGTTTCCTCAGCTGTTATAATTATTAATTAAAATAGTGACGTTAATTAAAAGTTATAGAATTATATCACGCCATGTCCTCTTTTGCATTGATATAAGTGAAAAATGCCAACTTCGTAGTGCATATTTTATATGGATAACCTAAGTCCAATTTGAGAAATAACAATTTTCAAAAATATATTTAACGTTAAAAGTAACCATTGGAATATTACTCAAAAGTTAATAATTTGCGAATAACTCATTTAATTCGAGGTATGTAACACATCCGAATAATCTAAACTATCATTGTGTTAAACTTTTCACTTAAGAATTTAATTGTAAATATTTCATTTATAAATATTTTGTGATTATGGCGTACTATAATCTGAGTAAAAATGAATTTTTTGAATCTCATATTACGCCATGTCCAAAACCAATTTTCCACATCAGCTAAAATACATTCATAATAGTATTAAAAGTTATGCTAATATTTGTGGGTGATTCAAAATCAATCTATTTAGATTATTACATTTTCACAAATAGGAAAAAGAAACAATCCCAAAATGTTTATAAATTTCTAAAATTGCTAATATTTAGTGCATTCTTCTTACAAAATTTTCTAAATAAAAAGATTTCTTTCAAAAAATTGAGGTAAAAATTATTTAGACTGAATTAAAAGAAACCAGAAAATATGCATGAACAAACCCTGCAGATTGGAAACGATTCATTTGTTTAGTGTCTCTATTTAAAAATTTTTAAATTAAGATCGATCAGAATTCAATTTTATCATGAATAATTTTATGCAACATGAGCGTGAAAAAGATTCATACATCATACACAGAATCTAATTTTTGCATTCATTACTGAAAAATTGACTAAGATATACAAAAATTATTATTTATACTAAGATTAAAAAAGAAGAAAAATGGTAATCAATTAACTTCCTGTGTATGATGTATGAATCTTTTTCATGCTCATTTTCCATAAAATTATTCATGATAAAATAGAATTCTGATCGATCTGAATTTAAAAAATTTTAAATAGAGACACTAAACAAATGATTCGTTTCCAATCT
The DNA here is from genome assembly GCA_932195095.1 of Andricus curvator. Taxonomy (NCBI): domain Eukaryota; kingdom Metazoa; phylum Arthropoda; class Insecta; order Hymenoptera; family Cynipidae; genus Andricus; species Andricus curvator. The sequence continues at coordinate 6,453 of CAKNYM010040524.1, forward strand.
GCAGGGTTTGTTTATGCATATCTTCTGATTTCTTTTTATTGAGTCTAAATAATTTTTACCTCAATTTTTTGAAAGAAATCTTTTCATTTAAAAAATTTTGTAAGAAGAATGCAATAAATATTAGCAATTTTAGACATTTATAAACATTTTTGGATTGTTTCTTTTTCCTATTTGTGAAAATGTAATAATCTAAATAGAATGGTTTTGAATCACCCACAAACATTAAATCTGGGGACTATGGTCTTTTTTCCTTCTTCAATATTCATAATTTACATATTTTCAGGTAATAAAAAATGAAAAATGTTTATATTTATACATGATATATGTCTAAAAAAAAATTTATTTTATCATTTTTTTTAAATGTCTTCCCGGTACTTATTGGAAAATAAGGTTGCCAATGGGATGTACATACTGTACCAATTTTGAAATCACCAAGATACTTATCAAAAAAAAGTTGTTATACCCTTGTTGCCTAAACCAAAGGTATTCTGAGGAAGATGCCATATATACAAAATATGTGCATAATTTTTCTTATGCACCAATGAGTACTTTTGTAATAATCTTATGCTGAATTTCTATTTAAAAATTTTTTTTTACTTATGTCTTTTATTTTCAGATCACTTTTGATATCTTATTTTTGTGTTAATTTCTGCATAATTGATAATGATTTTTGTAAAAATTTCTTATATTTTGTGGTTTTTCTCAGATCTTTAAGAAAAATTTGTTGTAACATGTGCATTTTATGATGTTTTGGGTTAGTTCGAGAGGTTCGTTGAAAACTATGTCACTTGTCCTGGAAAACAAAAAGCTATAAAAATAAAAAGGGTCTTTTCTCTCTCTCCCTCTCTAAAAAGTGGGATGGAACGATTTCTAAAATCTAGCATGCCTTGAGTTTTCCTCGGTTCTTTGAATACTTCACCACGTAATTTTTGTTAGTGATAGTTTCATTTAAAATAATTGTTCTTTTTTAATATAAATTAAAACAAAATTTCAACCATTTTTAGAGACTGTGTTCTTTCAACAGCATTTCAATTAGTGTCGGCTTCTAATGTGTGAATAAGATTTGGATCATAATACTTACATACATCATACGCAGAGGAAGTTAATTGATTCAGTAATCTTTTTTAAAAAGGGATATGTTTTTTGTGCATATGTTAATATGTTAATATACTATTTATTAATATATTAATTATACCTTGTAGTTTCTTATAAATAATTCCTGATGTTGGCCCCGAAACATGTTGGTTCCCTGGTAGTATAAAAAAGACGGATAAAGGAAAAAGTGAGTGGTTGGTTTTGGTTGAATTTTCCTCTTTTTCTCCCTCTTTTTTCTTTTGGTTATTATTGTCTCTAATGAGCCGAAAAGTGAGGTAGTTTAGAAGTCTGTTTCTTAATTATGAATCTTTTTCATGCTCATTTTGCATAAAATTATTCATGATAAAATAGATTTCTGTTGGATCTTAATTTAAAAATTAACACAATGTTTCTCAACGAAATTAAGAACAATTATCCAAATTCATTAATAATTTATCACCAAAAAATATTACTAATGCTACCAATAATATGAGAAATTTACATTTTTTTACTCATAGTGCAAAAAAATCATGTAAACTTCATGGTACATTCTTTAGAACGTCGATTACTTAAGGATGAAATCAAAGATTTAAATATCCATTTAGAATTTTTAAAACAAAATTTTAATAATGTAAAATAAATTTAAGAAACTCTTTACCAAATAATTTATATACCAACATTTTACAAAATCAATTGAATAGTATGGACAAAAATATGAATGACAAACAAAGACTAGATAAAAAATTTCAAAATCTACTAATTAATATTATTCGTGAACCTTGAAATATGAATAAACATAAAGATGTAATCAAATCAGGATCTAAAGATTCTTGGATTACAAATTTTAGTAATGTTATAATTCCAGATGAAATTAATGATGTTCTAAGATTAGGTCATAAATTTAGTTCTTCCTATTTAACAAACAAACGAAAAATAATCCTAGATATTGTTAAATAATTTGTCAATTTCTATATGCGTTGTATCCGCTCGGAACATGGTTTGAATGGATATGTTTTTACAAATAATATTGCCCCTGAGTGGTCGACATACTCCATTCAAGTGTGGCCTCTACAATAGTGTAGCATAGAAGAAAAATATTTTTTCACATGTTTGTTGATGTGGCAATGAAGAAATGTAATTCTCATTTAAAAAACAAAATTTTCACCGAGTAACACCCGTTCCTACACAAATATATTGTACACTATATTGTACACTATATTGTAAATATATTTAACACTATGTTTCTCAACGTAATTAAAAACAATCATCCAGATTCATTAACTGATGTAAAAAAGTTCATTAATTTAAAGAAAAAGATTAACAGCGTCAAAACTAGAGAATCCTTTCTTGTCAATTGTCGGATTAATAATTTATTACAAAAAAATATTACTAATGCTACCAATAATGTGAGAAATTTACATTTTTTTAGTCATAGTGCAAAAAATCTTGTGAACTTCATGGTAGATTCTTTAGAACGTCGATTACTTAATGATGAAATCAAAGATTTAAATATCCATTCAGAATTTTTAGAACAAAATTTTAATAATGTTAAAATAAATTTAAGAAACTCTTTACCAAATAATTTATATACCAACATTTTACAAAATCAATTGAATAGTATGGAAAAAAATATGAATGACAAACAAAGACTAGATCATTGGATTAAAAATTTTAGTAATGTTATAATTCCAGATGAAATTAATGATGTTCTAAGATTAGGCAATAAATTTAGTTCTTCCTATTTAACAAACAAACTAAAAATAATCCTAGATATTGTTAAAGATATAGATTCAAATATTGGTTTGATGAAAAACACAGATGATCGAGATTTCTTAAGACATAGAATGATTAATACATCGCGTCAATTTTTACAAAATAATAAAATTACTCAAATTGATAGAGTTTTTTCACAAAATATTAGAAAAACATCATTATTTATTAAATCTAACAAACATTCATTAATTACTCATACAGATAAAAGTAATATTAATTTTATTCTTAACAAAGAATTATAGCTCTAAAAAATGCAAAATTTATCAAATGATAATACAACATATGAAAAACTAAATGAAAATCCTGAGAAAGAATTAAAAAAAGAAATTTTAGTTCATGATACTAATATACCTAGAATTTATGGTTTACCTAAAGTTCACAATCCTAATTGTCCACTTCGACCTGTAGTGTCATTAATAAATTCTCCTACATATAAAATGGCTAATCTATTTAATAATATTTTTTTTAAATCTTTAATGGTACCTAATACTAAAGTCAAAAATTCTTTTGAATTTAAAAATATAATAATTAAAAAAACAATTCCCCCTGATCACATGATAGTTTATCTAGATGAATCATCTTTGTTCACTAATATTCCACTTGATTTGGTTATTAATAGAATTTTAAGTAGGTGGATCAACATCAAAAATTTCACTGATCTACCTTTAAAAAAATTTGAAGAAGGAATAAAATTTCTATTGGATCAAACTGTTTTTAAATTTAATAATAATTTTGATAGACAAATATATGGGACACCTATTGGTTCTCCCATTTCACCTACTTTAGCAGATTTAGTTAGGCAAGATTTAGAATCCAATGTTATTAAAAATTTAGATTTTTTGATAGATACATATTTCAAATACGTTGACGATACCTTTATTATTTTACCAACAAATAAATTACTTTATGTTTTAAATCAGTTTAATTTTTAATTTAAAATTGAAGTGATAAAAACGGATTCAGGTAATATTATTACAGATTGGTATCGAAAAAACAGTAATAATTGTTTAAATATAATTTCTGACCTTATTAATTATAGTCCATTGTATAACATAATTATAGATTCTTTAATTTAAAAAAAAAGTTGTTAATTTAACTAATTAAATATAAAAGATTTTATCTAATAAAATTTTGTAATTTTAAAATGATTATATATCTTAATTAACTTTTAATTTAACTAATTTTTTTAATTCATAACAATTGTTAATTTAGAAATGTTAACTGTTAATCTTTTAATGTTTCAAATTGGTGAACTTTATCTTTTTCAAAAAAAGTGTGAATTAAAAAAAAATGTATTATTGTATCTTAACTTATATTCAATTATTTATGAACAGTTTTATTGTAACAGGCTTTTTTAATTAATTGTTAATAATTTTTTCAAAAAAAGTGTAAGTTTAAAAAAAAAATGTATCATTGTATCTTAACTTATATTCAATTATTTATGAACAGTTTTAGTGTAACAAGATTATTTAATTGATTCTGAATAATTTTTAATTTTTATTTATTTATTTGTTGTGGGTGTCGTGGGTGTGGTGGGCCCACATTGGTAGTAAATATCCACCTAGAAACACTACCCGAATCGGGTAATGAGGCAATGAACTTTCGAGTTCGAACTGCTAATCTATGTATGTATGTATTTGTTGTACAAAACGTATACTGATCATATTTTTCCTACACAAAATATTTTCTACACAAAATAATTCCTACACAGAATTTAGTACTGTTATATTTTTCCTACACAACATTTTTTCTACGCAAAATATTTCCTACACAGAATTTAATATTGTTTAATACTGTTATTTTTTCCCTACACAAAATATTTTCTACACAGAGTATTTCCTACACAGAATTAATTATTGTTTAATACTGTTATCTTTTTCCTTAACAAAATATTTTCTACACATAATATTTCCTACATAGAATTTAACACCGTTATATTTTTCCTATACAAAATATTTTCTACACAGAATATTTCCTAACAGAATTTAATATTTGATATTCGTATTTCAGGTAGAAAATTATTCTTTTTGATTAAAAAGTCACATTTTTGGTTAAAAATTAAGCTCTTTGGTTGAATGTTCAACTCTTTTCTTGTAAATTCATTTTTTTAAGATCATAATTTTAGTTTATAATTTATCTTTTTGGTGAACAATTTGACTATTTCACTAAAAATTCGTTTTTTTATTAATAATTAATTTTCTTCAAGAAAATGTATCTATTTAATTTCTGGTTGAAAATTGATACTTTAAATTGAAAATAATTATTTTCTGGTTGAAAATTTATGTATTTTGTTGAAAATTTATCTTTTTAATTAAAAATGCAACTGCTTGGTTGCAAATTAATCTGTTTCGGTTAAAGATTCAACAATTTTGTTGAAAATTCATCTTTGTTGAATGCAACTGTTTCTCATTTGAAATAAAAATTTTTATTGTTGAAATATTAACTATTAATTGCTTCGTTGAGCATCCATGTTTTCTTGGCTGAAGATTCATCATTTTAGTTGAAAATTAAACTATTCGGTCGAAAATGAACTTTGTTGAAAATTTATATTTTTGGGTTCAAAATGAACTATTTTGTTGGAAATTCGTCGTTCACAGCTAAAAATTATGGTTTTCATCCGAAAATGTAGCTATTCTATTTTTGCTTAAAAATGTTTCCTTTATTACTTGAAAATTTAACTATTTGGTTGAAAATTCATCTTTTTTTATTTAAAGTGAACTTTTTTGTCAAAAATTTAACTCTTCGGGTTGAAAATGCAAATGTTTTCTAAAACATTCGACTTTTTAGCTTGAAAACTTATTCTGTTAAAAATGTGTCTTTTTTCGTTGAATTCAACTGGTTGATAATTCGTTTTTTTTATTTGAAAATTAGTTTCTTTAACTGAAAATTGAACTATTCTATTTTTTGTAGAAAACTTATTTTTTTTAGTCGAAAATGCAACTATTTGTTTAAAAATTCATATATTATGTTAAAAATTCGTTTCTTGGACAGAAAATTAATTTTCTTGGTTGAAAATTTATTTTCGTGGGTTAAAAATGCAGCTATTTGGTAAAAATTTAACGATTTGGTTGAAAGTTTAATTTTTTTGTTGAGAATACGACTATTTTGTTAAAGACATCTTTTTTGTTGAAAATTAAACTTTTCCGGCTGAAAAATTTAGCTCTCAGGTATAAATTTCATTTTTTGATTAGAGAATTAATTAATTATTTAATTTTTTCAACTTAAAATTTAACTTTTCTATTGTTGGTGCTAAATTTCTCTCTTTTTAGTTTAAAATCAACCATTTGGTTGAAATTCATTATTTAAATTAGAATTCATTATTAAAATTATCATTAATTAATTAATTAAAAAATAATTTGCAATTTTATTCTTCGATTAGAGAATTAATTAATTAATTTTTTTGCTGAATATTCAACTATTCCAATTTCGAATTCTGCACAAAATGAAATGATTATAGTTTTACTTTAAATATTGTTGCTGCTATATGGCCGTTGAATTTTCAAAAAAAAAAACGAATTTGATCAAATAGTTGAATTTTTAATAAAAAAAGGACCAATTTTTTATGAAACCGTTAAATTTTCGACAAAAAAACGAATTTAACAAAATAGTTAAATTTTTTACGAAATAATTAAACTTTCAACAAAATAATTGAATTTTTAAGAAACAAAATAAATTTTCAACCAAGAAGATTGATTTTCTATTCAAAAGACGAATTTACAACAAAATACATAAGTTTTCAAACCAAAAAGTTTAATTTTACAACTTAAAAAGATAATTTTTTAACAAAAAATGGAATAGTTAAATTTTCATTCAAAGAAACTAATTTAAAAAAAAATTAATTATTATCTAGTTGACTTTTACACTGGAAAAGAAGAATTTTTAACAAAAAAGTTTAATATTCAATGAAAAAAGATGAATTTTCAACTAAAAATAAACAAAAATGGAATAGCTACATTTTTAGATCAAAAACCTAATTTTCAACTTAAAAAACGAATTTCCAAAAAAATATTCAAATTGTTTACTAAACAGTTTAATTTTTAATCAAATAGTTTAATTTTCTACCAAATTAGTTGAATTTTCAACCAAAACTATGAATTTTTAACGAAAAAGTTAATTTTCAACCAAATCGTTTAATTGTCTACAAAGTTGTTTAATTTTCAAGCCAAAACGACATGTTTTCTAAAAACTGTTGAATTTTCAACACGAAAGTTAATGAACGACAAAATAGTTGAATTTTCAGCTAAAATGATGGATGTACAACAAAAAAAATGATTCGTTCACAGAGTAATTGAACTTTTAACCAAGTTGTTGATTTTTCAACCAAAAAACGATTAATTTTTCACGAAAAATATATAATAGGAGATATTTCAACCAAAAAAAGAATTTAATTTTGCATATATCAAAAATAGTTGAATAAAACATGATAAAAAAAACGAATTTTCAACAAAATAGTTGAATTTTCGACCAAAAAAGATGAACTTAAAAATAGTTGAATTTTCAACAAAATAATTAAATTTAAGTAATTAATCTTCAACCAAGAAGATTAATTTTCTACTCAAAAGACGAATTTTCAACAAAATACGAGAATTTTCTAACAAATAGTTGAATCTTCAACTTTAGAGGAAACATTTTCTACCAAAAATGTATAGCTAAATTTGCAGATACAAAACTTAATTTGAAAGTGAAGAAAAAAACCAATTTCCAACAAAATAGTTCAATTCTAAAATAAATAGTTTAATTTTTAATTACATAGTTTAATTTTTAACCAAATAGTTAAATTTTCAATTTTATTAAAAAAATGAATTTTCAACATAAAAGTTCATTTTTAATAAAAAGGTTAATTTTCAACCAAATAGTTTAATTTTCTTCCAAATTATTAAAATTTTAAAACAAAAAAATAAATTTGATACAAAGTAATTGAATTTTTAACACGAAAGTTAATTTACGACTAAATAGTAGAATTTTTAGCTAAAATGATGAATCCTCAACCAAAAAAGTGAATTTCTTACAAAGTAATTCAACTTTAAACCAAATTATTGATTTTTCAACAACAAAAAATGAATACTAAACGAAACATGTAATAGTTAATATTTCAAGAGAAAATATTTTAATTTTAAATAAAAAACAGTTAAATTCCACATAGAAGAATTTTCCACCATAATTCCCTCCCTTCCAATTATATAAAAAAGTTCAAAATAAAAAATGTCCCTCTTCTGATTCACAAAAACATTGAAAATGAAAAATTCTTCCCTTTCATCATAAGAAAAATGTTGAAAATGAAGAAGCTGTCCCGTTGAACTTAGATAAAATATTATTCAAAATATTCAAATTTAAAAAATTTTCTTTTTCAATCCAGAACAAAAATTAAAAATTAAACTTTTTAAACTCGACAGCATTTTAAATCAAACCTATTAAAAATTAAACAATTGTACGTGATAATAAATGGATGACATTTAAAGTAATTGGAAAGGTTTTTATAAAAAAAAAAAAAATGATAGTATTAACAGAGTTATAAATCACCGAAACAAATAGTAGTAGTTCAGAAATATTGGTCCATACATTGAAGAACTTTTAATTTTAATTTTTACATTTTAAAAAGTTTAATATATTTTGGATTCAAAATTTTTGAATTTTAAATTGAAATACTTTAAATTCAGAAAAAATACAAGTTTGAAAGTTTCCATTTTTTAATTTTTTAATTTTAGTGGCCTGGAAAAATGTTTGTTAACCGGGAAAAAAACAAAAATTTATTTTTGTTTTGAAGTTCTACAAAAGCTTTGTTAAACATATTTTCCGTCGATTTTCCAGTGTAATTTATTTCACTTTACCATTTTAAATAGCGCATAAACAAATAAAGGATTTTTTCTCTTTTTGAGAGTAAATACACCAACTGATATTCTATAATATTCTATTTTAAAAAATCAGTTAAAATTGTTGCAAATATTTGTTGAACATTTGGCATTAAAAAATTTGCTGTTATGCACACAGAAAAAACTGAGGGTTCAGTAATGTTGCGGCTCAAGTAAAACTTGGGATCATTTAGAACTTAGGCTCTAAAGGAACTCTTATTAAGGGTTCCTTTTTAGTTCGTTTATATCCGATAGATGGTCATCGGCGGGTTCCGACGTTTTCAACTGCGCATGTGGTGAGAAGCGCGGGCCTATTTGAAATCAATTAATACTATGAATAGTTATACAGATAAATATTAACAAACGTTTTTTATTCTTCTTCAAAACAAATTAAATTGAATTATAGAAATACCTAGCTTCTTGAAAAAAATTTAATCTTAACCTAATATTGCAAGTATATATTATATCATTTTAAATAGTCCCGCGCTTTTTGTGCATGCGCAGTGGGAAACTTCTGATTTTCAACATAACCTTAAAAACTGTCACATTTTATGTGCGATATCTTCCTTTCAAGAATGACTAATGTCTATGATTTTAGTTTCTTCATTAAATTTTTCCCAGTGCAATATTATTTAATTCGAATTATAAAGCAAAATGTGCATCATTAACTTGTACAATCTTTGAAGTGAGTCAAGGCAGAAGCGACAAAAAGGCTCTATTAGAACCATTTGAATCCACACTTTGGGTTCATTTAGAAACCATTTATCATTTTGGGTTCCTTTTCAGCAAGAGAGGTTCCTTTTTGTTGCAGCTCCTTTGGAACCAAAAATTAGTTCTAATGGAAACCCCAGTTTTTGCTGTGCATTTTTAAATTGTTTATTTTTTTAATATCATGTGAAAATCCAAGGATGTGGATTGCTAGTAATAAATATATTTTTAAAGAAGTCAATCATTTTGACTTTCAATATTCGTTTTTTCGGATGCAGATAAAATTCGGAGATAAATCAAAGTAATGAAAATTTGAGCTTGCAACGGACATGAGGACAATTGAGAAGAATGGCTCGCTTCTTGTGAATCGTAGCTGATGAGAAAAAACGACTTTCCGAGCTTCTTTCCTAGCTTTTTTTCTTTAAGCAGATTTAGCTTAAACAGCAAAATGAGGAAACATTTAGGGGACTCGACTTGACACGAGGGGTGAGCGTAAAGTAGTCGAGATTAATTACCTACTTCTTACAGAAAAAAAAATCTCTTCGATTCTTCCTTTTTTTTCCTTCTTCATATAAAGTGAAACATTAAAATTATCGAAATGTCAAATTCGAAAAAGTTAAAAATTGAAGCTTTCCCCTAAACTTCCTCAATTCTCCATTCCACACTTCACCCTTCACCCTCCCCGTCCCAAACATCTTACTCCTTTACTTGCCTCCCACCCTTCCCTAAACCAGCTAACACTCATCCTTCCCCACTTCTGTTCTCCAGCCCTCACTTCCCCTCCCCTACACATCCTCATTTCTAATCATTTCCCCTACTTCCTCTCACTCCCACTCCCTTAATTACTTCTCACTTCCACTAGTCCTCCCCCAAGAATTTCTCCTCACTTCTTCTACTTCGCCAAATTTCTCCTACCCCCATTTCCCCTATTGCATCTACTATTTCTTCCATGATTTCCCCTCACTTCTCCTACTCCTCCTAATTTCTTCTACACCCATTTTCCCTACTTCACCTGCTACTTTCCGTCTACTCATCTCTCCTCATTTCTCCTCCTGTCTCCTACTTTCCTGCTACATTTCTGCTCACTCCCTCTACTTTCTCTCCCCTCATATCCCATACTCCCCTTTCCCTGATTTCCCCTCACTTCTCCTCCCTGCATTTCTCCTCCTTTTCTTCACTTCCCTTCCCCTAATTTCTCATAATTTCTCCTCAATTCTCCAACTTCTCTTTACTTCATTTCTTTTCACTTCCGATACATAACCTCCCCTCATTTTCCTTCGCTTCCCATATTTCAGTTCCCTAATTTA